>JAOSBN010000006.1:35800869-35820257 GCA_027563595.1 Erythroxylum suave | reverse complement strand
GACACTACCACCTTTGGGCAAATAGATCACTTGAGCAATAACTTTCCTCCATCTAATGCCTTTATGCACATCTCAAATTTTTATGTAAGACCAACACCTTCGGGCAGAATAATCAAACATAAAACCAGAGACAATCCCCAACATGCAAGAAGAAAAATTCATAATATTGACTTGAAAAGCCATTTTGGTGACTACATCCTTATTAACACTCAAAAAAGTCGACAAACACAAGGGATACATCTATATGTTATCCTCACATTCTTTATGGGCATATAGTATGTGACAATGTCACATCAATAAATGCTAAACCCAAATGCACACTTCATTGTCACACATTCGTGCTAATGGCATTCTCTGAAAACTTCATTTGAGACTTTCATAAAGGAAAAATCTCATTAGATCGACTATCTTGCATCACCGGACATTGAACCAAACACTCGAGATACAAGAACCTTAAGTATCTCCCTTATGGTAAGTTTGTTGCGTGAAAATTCACTTAAAAATAGCTTCAAAATGTCTTAATTCCTTTTTTAAGTAACTATCATGAGATCCCAAATACTAAACATGAGACCCGAGACATGAAAACTTGAAGTATCTCCCTTATGTGATGTCATCCAAAGAAAGAAATTTCACTCGTAATCAGCTTTAGAACGCCTTAATTCCTTTTTCCTTGAGTTAAACTGTAATTTATTACTAATGTAATAAATCTAGAAAAATGGAAAAATTCACTTTCTGAATTTCTTGAACCCAAAACACCCTAGGACAACCTTATGGAAAATCTGAAAATTTTTTTTGTATTTTTAATTTCTGTACGATTGACGTCATGCCATGTGTTCAAGCGAGAGGTGCATGTGGCATGTTGGCGATGCATAGATGTGCACGTGCGGTGATGCGTAGACGCTAGCACATGTATCACACGCCCGACGTGTGTCCCTAAGTCATTTGGCCACGAGTCAAGCATCCGTGACACGCGCTCGCTTCAATGCTTATGTCCTGTTATTGTAGACGAGATGGTGGGTGTGCGGCACGAGCCACAAGTTTTTGTCATCCCGCCCCTCTAAGTGTCCAGCATTGAGCTAGCTTGTGCCTTCCTTAAGCCAAAGAAAGTCCCACAACTAATCTTTGATCAGCTTCTTTTTCTTATACAAATAGAAAAAAGATTCTAAAAATTTGCTTTTATTCACTTTCTCTCACTTATATGCTTTGACTAACTTCCTTCTTATTAAAGAGGGAAGAATAATATTTCTCTACTATACTAATACGTGGCCAGAGTGCTTACTTCAATGCAAGAATCAGATATGCGGTGCGAAGGAGGATTCAAAGTAGCAGCTGATATGTCAACAGTTGATCTTCCCTGAAAAAACACTTTGGCTACGATTTGATCTCAAACTGCATGTTCAATGAGTTTTAGGTTGATGTTTCGCACTCCTGGGCTCGTTTTCACCCCATTTCTCAAGGCTAAACACAGGTATACTACTTTTATGCAATAAAAAACAAGGACGAATTGAGAAACAAAACTTTATTCTCCAAAAACCTTATAAAAAATCGAAATATCTTTGTTTTTAACCACCCAATCACGTCACCGCTTTGATACCATGTGTAACACATAACGATACCTTAATTACGTATCTCAGATTGAACGTGAAAGGATAATAAATGAAAAAATACGAAAAATACATGATTTCGGTTCCATAACTTTAAACGAACTTTCCGAAGCTAAATAGAGCTCAAATCCTCCTCCGCGGAACTATTCACGAAACACGATCAACGTCTTTCTACAATTTTCTTAAGATGTAAGCTCTCTTAACATGTCAGAGAATCCTTATACTTACGAATGATATGAGCAACTGCAAGAGACCTTAACTTTATATATAGCATCCATATCGGGCTTCCCTATCACAAGTACGATATGGGTCCTGTCTACACTGATCGAGATCCATTTTTCACTTGAAGTTAGACTCATTGATTTAGATCATTTATTGAGTCACTTTATTATTTTTATCCAAATCAAATTACACAACTAATAAGTTATTGAAAAATCGAAAAATGCAATTAAATATTTTCCAACTCTATGGGAAAAGTCAAAAATATCCAACATAGAGAGATTCAACACATTCACAGAAACTTTGCTCTTGCGCACATCCACAACTTATTCCTTTTTTTTAATCCTTTTGCTATACCTTTTCGATCGCTACATTTTCGATCGAGTAACATAAACTTCTTAAAATTTTAAAGTGCTTCAACTTCTTAGATTAATTTAAATGGAATATGTTACTTGATTTTGTGTAATTTGTTCCTTAAATAATTTATTTAGAATATATAACTTATAAACTATTATATATATAAATTATAAAAAATAAATTCACATATTGTGGACGGGAATTTATGGTTGGGGCTAATTTTATAAGGAACAAAATGTTTGAATTTTTACAAAAAATAAATTTATAATTATTATTTTTTAAATGTGTAATAAATTGTTCCTTATAAAATTAGCCCCAACCATAAATTCCCGTCCACAATATGTGAATTCATTTTTTTATAATTTTTATATATAATAGTTTATAAGTTATATATTCTAAATAAATTATTTAAGGAACAAATTACACAAAATCAAGTAACATATTCCATTTAAATTAATCTAAGAAGTTGAAGCACTTTAAAATATATTCTTGTTTTTCCCATTAAAATGATTCTTCAAACATAATGTCAAAAGTGACTGTGCAAACATATTATATCAAATAATAGAATATATTAGGATAGAGATGTCCATTCCCTATTTTTGTAGGCATACACCTTATAATATCAACAGCAACAACGCTTAATATAAATCTAGCTGAGGCATGGGGTCTGGAAAGATCTAATAGTACGCAACCATACACTTAATTAGTAAAAAGATTGTTTCCAAATGACTCATATGAAGTAGGAAGAAGAAAAAATCAAATAAATATATACAATAAATAAATAGTAGTAGTGAAAAATAGTAAGTAATATATATATATATATATATATTCTTACATTTAAACCTCAAAGTTTAAATAAGATGTACACCAAAGTTAATATATAGATAGTCTTATTTTATAAACTAACTTCAATAAAACAAACTGGCTCATTGACAAGAAAATTGAAAAAGGAAAAGTATAAGACCTGTAATTGCACGTCAAAGAGCTAGCAAATGGTAAGAAGTTAGCTATCTTATTATAGAATGAAATAGGAGAAAACAAAGTAGATAACAGACAACCTTAATTTAATACTAATCATCCAGCCGAAGAAAAAGAAAAATGCTTGCTTCTCCTCTTATCTTAGGTTATGTATAAAAATATTGGTTTAGTAACAACGTGGCACATGAGTCATATTGCAATCAATGGTTAAATATACTAAAATCTTATGTAATTTAACTTTATTTTAATTCTTATATTCTAAAATTTATTATGTATTATTTTTATCATAATAATCCATTTAGTATAAGTTATTTATTTTTAGTCAGAGCAACGTAATGTTAAAATTATTAAATTTTAATATAATGTTGTTTTAGATTTATGAATTAAAAAAAGAATATGATAGAAAGAGTTGTATCGTAACTAACAATATGACCAAAAGATATGTGATAATTTTAAAATGTGAGAATTAAAATAAAAATTAAATCATAAAAGGTTTTAATACAATTAAAATTAATAAATAATTGCACCCTTTATCTAAGTGGATTTGAAGAACATCAGCGACTCGTGTTGTGTGACACTTTAGGGCCAAACTTAACCTTACAAGAGGTGAACCAGACATGAGTCCAAATGATGTGTCCAGAGCTTGTGGAATAATTTTAACATATTATGCTATAGTCATCAATGACGTTGCAAACTAAGATTGTCACTATGGCGACCGCCACTTTCAGCTTTATACTGACAGTACTGTCGTTCAATTCGAGGGACACGTCTGTTGTCATTTACTGCGTAGGAGATATGACTTGGTCACTTATTTGACGGGAATGAGCTTCCCTCTCAAGATTTAATTTTAAACACGATACGTCTTTTGCCAGATATCTCTGTTTTTTCCTCCAAAAGTTATTCATTCGCATGCGTTTCAACTCTTATGGTAACTTTTAATGAGTTCAAAGAAAATTTGGCCCTACTTTCCACGAGGGTTATTATGAAACGAGTGTAGCGCACAAACTTCATAACTTTGTTACACCTGCCTGCTTGGTTTCTTACCAACAAGAACTTGAATGTGAAATCCGCAATAGGTTAATAACTCTTTGATATCAATCAGTATCTTTATGAACATTTGCTCTGAGTACATCAACCAATAGGTTAAAGACAAAATGATAAATGATAAATTGTATTGATCTATTCTCAAGGTTTGTACAATTGCTATTTGATAATAGAAAATAACATAACCTGTATCTATAATAGGAGGTTGTTACAACATAACCTATAGCTACAATAGGAGGTTGTTACAACAGAATGTAGACTCAGATTAGAGTTTGTTGGTCCATCCTATTATGCCCCCCCAAGATGATGTTGCGACAGATGACATTCATCTTGGTTTGAAATCAATCAAACTTCTGTCTAGAGAGGGCTTTGGTTAGTGCATTATCAACCTGATCATTAGTGGAGATATGAGAAACCGAGAGAAGATTAGACTAAAGTTGTTGTCAGACAAAGTGATAATCCAGATTGAGATGTTTCATCCGTGAGTGAAATTTGGGAATAGAGCAAACATAGGTGGCACCAAGGTTGTCACTGAACATATGTGACGTATCTGAGAGAGGCAACTGAAGTTCTATTAAAAGAATCCAAAGCCACGTAACTTCTGATGCAGTAGAGGTGAGAGCACGATACTCTGCTTCCGTGGTTGATCTAGCAATGGTGCATTGACTTTTGGAACTCCATGATATAGGATTATTGCTGAAAAATACGATATAGCTAGATGTGGAAGTTCGAGTGTTAGCATCACCTGCCTAGTCAGCATTAGTAAAAGCATGTAATCGTAAAGTCATAGGATGATATAGTTGTATGCCAAAATCATGAGTATATTTGAGGTACCGTAGAGTATGCTTGAGTTGTTGAAAATGAAGTTCAATTGGCTTGTGCATGAATTAAGACAGCTTGTTCACCGCAAAACTGATATCAGGACGTATGAGAGTTAAATATTGGAGTGCCCCTAAAATACTGTAGAACTTGGAGCCATCAACATTGGTAGTACCATCATGTAGAGTTAATACAACCGTAGTGCTCAAAGGAGTATTGCGTTGGTTACAATCTGCCATATCAAACTTTGTGAGAAGATCATGAATATATCGTTGTTGGGAAACAAAAAGGCCATGATGATTTGGAATGAGTTAAATCCCAAGAAAATAGGTAGGAGTACCTATGTTCTTCAACGAGAACCGTTTGGAGATGACAGAGATGAAAGTGTCCAATTCTTGGGATGAGTTCCCCGTTAGTCGTAGATCATCAACATAGATGAGAAAGTATAAGACCATCGATCCTCGATGAAGTATAAACAGAGAAGAATCACAAGTGCTGCCGACAAAACCATATTCAACTAGGAATTGACAAAGTTTATGGTACTAGGTTCGAGGGGCTTGTTTGAGACCATAGATGACTTTGTGTAATTTACAGACATGAGTTGGTTGTGTACTATCAATAAAACCCGATGGTTGCTTCTTGTAAACTATTTCAGATAGGTGGCCTTGAAGAAAGGCATTATTAACATTCAGTTAATAAAGATGCCAAGAATGCGCAAGAGTTAAGAGTGAGAATTACTTTGATGGTTTGATGCTTGGCAATAGATGAGAAAGTTTCCTTATAGTCAATACCAGGACACTGAATGAAACCCTATGCAACAAGTCTAGATTTGTACATCGATTCGGAGCCATCTGGATTGCGTTTGACCCGAAAGAGCCACATACAATTAACCACATTCTGTGCTTCTTCTATCAGAACCAAAGTCCGTGTACCATTATTAATGAGTGCATTATATTCTGCATAAGTAAAGTCACACCAATAAGGTATCTGTAGGGCTTGGTGTGTAGTGTGAGGTTTGTCAGTGAGAGGCGATGGGTGTTTAGATATAACGTAGTTTTTTGGTTTTCGGACGTTATTTTTTGCCCTCTTTATCATGGGGTGACAGTTAGGTGGAGGTGGTCTAAGTGAAGAAGTGGAGTTTGGTAGAGTTGTAAGTGAGGGAGTGGGATTGGGTAAAGGCGTACTAGGTTGTGACGAAGTAGCCACAGGAGTAGTTGGTACTGAAGCAGGAGATCATGCCATAGGGATAAGATGATGGGAGAGATTTGGGGATGAAGGTGAGGTATTAGTCTGGTTGGAGGAGGAAGTGAGGGACGAATAAGGAAACTGATCATCTACAAATGTAACATGACGAGAGACATAAGTTTTGTTAGGTGTAAGATCAAGATAGATGTAGGCAAATTGAGACCGAGAGTAACCTACGAAGATGCATGGAGTGGACCAATTTTGAAGTTTGTGTGTAGTGTAAGGTCGAAGTCACAGAAATCCTAGACAACCAAAGGAGTGAAGGTGACCATAGGAAGAAGGTGGACTGAAAAGTAGTTCATGACAAGTTTTCATGGATAGAATAGGAGTTGGCATGTGATTGATGAGATAGACAAATGTGAGCATAACATGGTAATGTGCACCATGGAATTGAAAGATTGTTCGGATCTGAGGAAAGAAGAAGAGGATAGATTTGAATTAACTAAATTAAATTTGATACGCAGGGTTTTAAATTTACCTACTAGACCTCACGAAGAACTTGTCTCGAGCAACCTAGATAATGGGTAAAGAACAAACTAAGAAAGTTGTTTAAGATCAAAATCACGCCACAATCTGATTCAATTGATAAGTGATGTTTAATTCCTAAGTTGAAAAGAACAAGAGGGTTTTCTCCTCTCAATACGGTCGGTGGTTCACAAAAGATAATAATAGCTAAACTGTCTTTTAAAAAAACCCTAATGAACGTATTTATACCTAGGCTTGATAATAAGTATTAAGGCTTTAAAATAAGTATTCGGGCTTTAATATGGGTTAGCCCAAAAAAGGTGTCTTAACGTAAATTAATTAAAAAGGCCTAATTTATGGGTTTAAACAAATAAATGAGCCCATCCTAGTTGAAACCACACACGATTGACCTTCAAGTCCCAAAGGTATCTGGTCCAAGGATTTGAGTTAGATGGATCAATTTGGGCTAGGATCCATAAAGCTCTCCTTCTATAGGCTTGAACTGTTTCATCCTTTCCAAAAGATAGCCCACATGCGCATGGAGAGCCTCCTTAAGTCTCTTGGCCCTAGCTCCGGTTATGGACCCAATTGGCATAGCTAGCTCTCCTCCCTTGCCTTTGTCAATCACGCCAACTCCATGGCGATCCGTGCTCCTACTCACATTAGTCCCTCCCCCCTCAGAAAGATTCGACCTCGAATCTAAATCGATATCAAAAGGAGATCAGTCAACAACATTGAAGGTAGCAGATACATCATACCTACCTGGCAAGTCGATCTTGTAAGCATTGTCATTGATTTTCTCCACCATCACCCCGCAGGTCTAGCTTGGATTTTGTGAGTAGGAAAAAGCTCCTTTGTCTCCTCAGGATTACTCCTATAGACTGGTCGATTTGGTATTTGAGCTCCGGGAACAAAGTCAATGTGATGCTCAATACCACGTAAGGGTGGTAGCCCTTTAGGTATTTCCTCAGGGAAGACATCTCTATATTCCTGCAAAAGAGACCTAAAAACACTTGACAAATCTTGATTAAGGTTAGTTTCTGTGATAAAATACTCCCTATATCTAACCACCACAAGTGCTCTTTTCTCTCTACATGCTCTCCTCAAATCTTTTCCCTTAGCAAACAAGTTCACCTTTTTATTTTTTTCTCACTCTTCTCTTCTCTCTCTGCACTTTTCTCTCCTGCACATCCCACTTTCTTTTCCTCACTCGTGCAGTCACTCCCTATTGGGCCAAACTCAATTTTCTTTTGGGCCTCTTTTCTCTCTTCACTTTTTTTTTCTTAATACCCGAACCCTCCTCACTTTTACTTGCTTTTATCTGGTCCAGGTACAATTCATGAGGTGATAAAGGTAGTAGAATGAAATTCCTACCTTTAAACTTAAAGGAGTACCTATTGGTATACCCATCATATGCTACCCTCCTGTCAAACTGCCAAGGTCTCCCAAGTAACATATGACCAGCCTCTATACCATATCACACAACACCTCATCTTTATATCTCTTTACTGAAAATGACACCATAACTTGCATTGTCACCTTTACACCAACACTATCATTGAACCACAGTAAATTGTATAGCTCCGGATGTTTCCTATATGTCAAACCCAATTTCTGTACCATAGTCCAACTAGCTGCATTAGTGCAACTACCCCCCATCAATGATCAAATTGCATACTTTTCCACGAACTAAACAACTCGTATGGAAAAAATTTTCTCTCTGATCTACAACCTCATCTGTGGCCCTTACACTCAGTACTCTCCTAACTACTAGTGCTTCCCTGTAACGGCTATCTCAAAGCAACTATCATCTTCAAAATCATTATCAACAACAAGCTCAGATTCACTACCACTATCCTCCGAATCAATCATCCCATTATCCCTTATAATCATGACTTTCTTATTTGGACATTGAGGTGCAATATGGTCAGTACCCAAACACCTAAAACATATAATGCTAGAATGCTTATTAGAAGAAACTTGGGTGTTAGGTGTACCTTTAGGGTCAACCCTACATTCGGCCTTTTGGATGTCTCATTGAAGTCCACCCCTTTTTCTTTTGACATATGCTCTCTCTCGGGCCATTTTGAACTTCATGATTGGCAAGAATTCGTCCCACTGCTTGCTTCCACTTTAACTTTGATTTATTTCTCCACCTTCATGGCCATGTTTACTATGTCCTCAATCTCTAAGTAATGTTGTAACTCCACAACATTGGCTATCTCCCTATTGAGTCCACTTAAAAATCTGGCCATTGTAGCTTCTAGGTCCTCCTCTATGTTGGCTCGAATCATAGCTATCTCCATCTCCTTGTGGTAGTCCTCCATTGATTTAGACCCCTAAGTGAGTCTTTGAAGTTTTTGGTGCATCTCCCTATAATAGTAAGAAGGCACAAACCGCTTCCTCATGCATGCCTTCATATCGTTCCAAGTAGTAATTGGCATCTCTCTATTTCTCCTCCTGGATGTCACCAACTAATCCCACCATATTAGTGCATAATCTATAAATTCAACAGCGGCTAGCTTTACCCTTTTATCTTCAGAAAAATTATGGCACTCAAAAACCAAGTCTACCTTCCTTTCCCACTCCAGGTAAGCCTCTGCATCATTCCTTCCCTTAAAGGCTAGGATCTGCATCTTGATGGATTTAAGGTCTCCATCTCTCCGATTAAATAGCTTAACTCTCTGAGCTCTCCTAGGTCTGCGTGCTTTAAACTTCTCCTCCTCCTCCTCCTCAAAGTCATCCTCCTCTAGCTCATACCGCGGTGGTGGTCTACGAGGTTGTGGTTGCTGCTAGCATACATCGATACGCCTCCCCCTAGGTTCCTCGCATCTCCCTTGTCTGAGCTCATCCATCTATCCCTTAATCTCAGTTAAGTCTAGATTGAACCTCTCAAATTGTTGCTGCATGGCTCTCAAAGTGAAAGCGATATTTGCATATCCCCTTTGTTTGTCATCATTACTACCTCCCTGTGACATTGTAGACAAAATGATATAACTACAAAACAAGTTTAGTAATAAACAACCTCACACACTCCCTCACGTGTTTCACTCAATTGATGTCACTCCCCTCGTATTTAAGTCACGACAATGACTCTCTCAAATAAGCTCACACACTCTGCCTTTACCACTCAATTGTCTTTGAAATTTAATTCACCACTTAGAATTAATTCTCAACTGATCAAAAGAATACAAAAGTGTGAAATTTTCGAACTAACTAGTAAATACGAGTATAACGAAACAAAACTTTTTTTTTAGTTTTTTCCAGATTTTGTTTTTCTGACTTTTTTTTGTTTTTCATTTTTTGTCTTTTTTCAGACTTTTCTTTTTCGGATTTTTTCAGACTTTTTTTTTCATTTTTTCATTTTTGACTTTTTTTTGATACTAAGTCAAATATTAATAGAAGATAAAACAAGAAAAATAAGAAACCCTAGGCCGAAAGTTGATTCACATTTGAGTTGATGAACTGGCGATAATTGGATGGTGATGGGCGATAGTTTCTTGAATTCCAATGGAGTTTAATAAGAATTCTCTTCCACACTAACGCTCTGATACCAACTAATGCGCTCTACGGAATTGAAAGATTGTTCGGATCTAAGGAAAGAAGAAGAGAATAGATTCGAAGTAACTAAATTAAATCTGATACGTAGGGTTTTAAATTTACCCACTAAACCTCACGAAGAACTTATCTTGAGCAACCTAGATAACAGGTAAAGAACAAACTAAGAAAGTTGTTTAGGATCAAAATCATGCCACAATCTAATTCAGTTGATAAGTGATGTTTAATTCTTAAGTTGAAAAGAACAAGAGGGTTTTCTCCTCTCAATATGGCTGGCGGCTCACAAAAGATAATAATAGCTAAACTGTCTTTCAAAAATACCCTAATCAACCTATTTATACTTAGGTTTAATAATAAGTATTTGGGCTTTAATACGGGTTAGCCCAAAAAAGGTGTCTTAACGTAAATTAATTAAAAAGGTCTAATTTATGAGCTTAAACAAATAAGTGAGCTCATCCGGTCCAAGGATTTGAGTTAGATGGATCAATTTGGGCTGGGATCCATAAAGCTCTAATAGGCTTGGACTGCTCCATCCTCTCCAAAAGATAGCCCACATATGCATGGAGAGCCTCCTTAAGTCTCTTGGCCTAACTCCGGTCATGGGCCCAATGGCATAGCTAGCTCTCCTCCCTCGCCTTTGTCAATCACGCTAACTCCATGGCGATCTGTGCTCCTGCTCACATCATATGGAACCAGAAGGTAGGAAGTAGTTGACTCTAATGAAGGAGTGCGCGGGTAGTTTCAATGATATGGCCATGACGACTCTTAGAGGCACCATTGAGTTTAGGTGTATGTGGTGGGATGGTTTGAAGTGATATACCATGAATTTGTGGAAATGGCTTGAGTTTGAGGTATTCTCAGCCATTATCTGTGTAAAGTGTATAGATGGGGGTTTGAAAAAGAATTTCAACTATAGTTTTGAAATTTGGGAAAATGATTGATGCATTTGATTTTTGTTTGATAGGATAGAGCCATGTATATTTGGGGAAGTGATCGATAAATATGACATAGTATCTAAAATGATCAAATGAAGTAACTAGAGTTGGGCCCCAAACATCTGAAATCAAAATTTATAATGGTTTGTTATTGATTAAATGTTGTTTTGAAAAAGGTAGTTTATGGCTTTTATCGCACTAACACGAAACGTAAATAGAATCAATAAAAGACCTAGAAGAAACTTTATTTTGAGACTTAAGAAACTGAAATGTTTTTTTAGACGGATGATCGAGGACAATCGAGGATATGATGAAGGATCCCGAGACTCAAGACTTGAGACTTTGGAATGAAACACTTGAGGTTTGATGATTGAAGAGCTGAAGTCATAAAGTTCATTATGGCACACCCCCTTAAATAGTATTGATCACATTTGTAGATCCTTCTCTTCAAAGGAGTTTGGGAAAAGTTCGATAGATATGTTATTAACAATACAAAGACATTTTATAGAAATTAAGTTTTTATCAATGATAGGTGTACGAAGCACATTATCACGTGAAAGCAGCTTAGAGTGCGTAGGTAAATGGAAACATCGGTGTTATCAATTGGTACAAAATAGCCGTCACCAATTTGCCAGCCATCACCACCAGCATATGGGGAATGGATCGTCATATTTTGCAATTGATTTGTCATATGATGCGTAGACCCAGAGTCAAGTATCCATTGCGGAGCATTAGTAGACATAGAACCACTGCGCGTGAAACGTGTGATAGGTGCACTGTGGAATCGAGCAGGAAGTCCGTGTAGGTCCCAGCACATCTTGGCCTAGTGACTAGGCTTCTCACAATATTGGCAGGTCACTAAGCCTTGACCACTGTCCGAGTGATGATGTGTGACGGGTCCTAAGAGATGTGCAGCTACACTAGTGCCTGGGCGATTGCCTGAGTTACTCGAGTGATAGCCATAACCAAGCGCCAAGCGTCCACAACCACAATGAGGGAGTGGCTGCCTAGACTGTTGTCCTAGAGATCCACGATAAGTAACAAATGCACTTAGCGGTTCCTGTAGTTCAGAGGTCAGAGATTTACGATTCAAAAACTATTCAAAGTCCACCAATTTCTCATATAATTCATCAAAGGAAATTAGAGTATCTCTGGTCCGTAGAGCGGCACTCAGCTCTTGGAAATCTGGCAACAATCCATTGAGCGTGTGAAGGACAAGATCGGTGTCGTCAACTAGGGAGGAGATACCATCAATCTCATTTGCAAGTTCACGAACCTCTTTAGATAGTCTGTCACCGTTGAATCACCTCTGTTGACCAGTGAGCAATTGCTCTTTGAGTGACATTAGTCAAGACTTTGCCTTGGCAGCAAAAGTTTTAGCAAAGAGATCCCATCCCTCCTTAGAGGTGTTCACTGTACCAACGACATCAGTGCATGGATCAGGAACTTGTCCTGCCTGATCCAGACTTTATATTCGGCAATTGTAGCAGTTGGGTAGAAACAGAACCATCAATGAACCATTCGACACCATACCCTATAAACAAGGACTCCATCATTGCTTTCCATAAGAGATAGTTAGCACTAGAGAGCTTGGCTTTGGAGGAGAGTCCTAGATTGATGATTACTACCATTGTAGAATGGCTGGTGTCAATCGTGGTAGAGGAAGATGAGTTGTCAGGTGCCATTTCGAATTCTCGATCTTGAAGAACGTGACAGTAGATTTAGTAAGGTGATAACTGTTAAGTGACCATTTCACCACAATAGCTTAAACTGTTGTGTGAGGCCAACTTAATTGGTTTTATACATTCACTAACATACCCCCTCAAGTGAAAGCCCTTTAGGCTTGAAAGTTGCACAGGCTCACTCTACCTTGTGCTGAATTAATTAGATAATAGGTGGGTGGTTGGATTTGAACTTACAACTACTTGGTCACAAAGGCTCTGATACCATGTTAAGTGACCATTTCATTACAATAGCTTAAGCTGTTGTGTGAGGCCTACTTAATTGGTTTTATACATTCACTAACAATAACTCAGAGAGGAGTTGAACTTTTAGACCAAAACTCTCGAACAGCTAGACGTAGGTCTACTCAGTTAAAAAAATGACAGTACCAGTGCTGAACCAGCAACGCTCTCGAGCAGCCATGTACCCAACACACAGGATAGAATCAAAAGAAAAATGGAGTTGCGAGCTTTAGTGCTCTGATACCATAGGGACAAAATGATAAATGATAAATTGTATTGATCTATTCTCAAGGTTTGTACAATTGCTATTTAATGATAGAAAATAACAGAACCTATATCTGCGCTAGGAGGTTGTTACAACAGAATAACAGAACCTATAACTACAATAAAGGGTTGTTACAACAGAATGTAGACTCAGGTTAAAGTTTGTTGGTCCATCCTATTATAGGGGCAAATAGACTGGTGTTTGTTTTGGTCCTTGTAAGATGTAAGGCCATCTCCAACCATTCCACTAAAATTTTACACCAAATTTGGTGTTACTCCAACCATTCTACACTAAATTTTTACACCAAATTATTTTCAAAGAATATACTACAATAATTTAGTTATTAACTAAATTAATTTTTATTTATACAATGATTTTTATTTATTTATTTATACAAAATTAAAATAAAATCATTTTTCTTAATTAATATATATATACTTTATATTAAATTAATATTATTTAAAAAATATAATTAATATTATTGCAACAACAAAATTATGAACTTCAGTTGTTACGAGTTCAAAATGAGGCAAAAAAAATTATGTACATTTATTTCAAATTTCTTTTTTATTCTTAACATATTTTATTAATGAATTTATAACACTCATAAATAAGAATTATAAATAAATATTAAAAATAAATTTATTATTATATTCAATATTAGTGTCATTTTAAATATCTTAATGAAATCTTTGTAATGATATATTTTTTGTAAAGTAATATATATTTTAAATTTAATTACTTAGTAAATTGTGTAAATAAATAAAATTGTGATAAGGACATAAAAGAAATATGTTAAAAAGAAAATGGACAAATTTGTCTTTTTACAATTTTGGTGTATGAATAGTATCACACTAAATTTGATGTATTATTATTCATTACATCATTTTGGTGTTGAAATTTGATGTCTTCCTTGAAATAAATTCTTTGCAAATTTGATATTTTAGTGCCTTCGATGGAGATGGCCTGAGGGGCCATTTTTCCAATGATGTACAAGTTATGGAACCCCACAAAAAGAAAGAAAATTTGGTCCTTCGATATGCTCTCCCATGTGCCCCTTCGGCTTCAAGCACAGCCATCCTTGACAGTTTGGAAACCAAAAACTTCGAAAAGGGGATCTATTATTAAACTTGTATGCAGTACGTAAACGCCGTCTTCTTAGATCAGGCATTGATGTTTCTGCAGTCCCTTAGCTCGTTTATTGCAATGAGCATAACCTTTTTGTTAAATTTTTTTGTTGTGTTAATTTAGTTCGAAGGCGTGAAAGCTGTCTCCTCACAGAAAGGGGCAACGGACGAAAGCCATTTAAGCGAAGGCTCTTTGGACGTACAATGACTGTGATTAAAGTAGCCGAGAGATGAGAAGGTAACGATGAAAAACTTATAAATGTTGGAGCATATCGATTGAAATATCAACAACAGAGATTAAAGTAGCAAGAGAGATGAAAAGGTAACGATGAAAAACGTTTAAAAGTTGGAGTATATCGATTGAAATATCAACAACAGAGATTAAAGTAGCAAGAGAGATGAGTTAACGATGAAAAACTTATAAATGTTGGAGCATATCGATTGAAATATCAACAACAGAGATTAAAGTAGCAAGAGAGATGAGAAGGTAACCATGAAAAACTTATAAATGTTGGAGCATATCGATTGAAATATCAACATCAGAGATTAAAGTAGCAAGAGAGATGAGAAGGTAACCATGAAAAATTAAATGTTGGAGTATATCGATTGAAATATCAACAACAGGTAAGGCGTGAAAGCTGTCTCCTTACAGAAAGGGACAACAGACAAGAGCCTCTTTGGACGTACAATGACTTTGATTAGTAGCAGAGAGATGAGAAGGTAACGATGATTACGATGTAACGATGGGTGAAAATAACATATCTTAACTCACATTGAAAATGAGTATGCTTCTCAAATCATAAATTATTTCTCGAGCTTTGGTTCACGGTAAAAAGAATAAGATAATGAGGGCATTTGAAGCCCCAAAGAAAATCAGAATTTTTATTATGCAAAACTGAATCAATCCTTCTTGTATTTCTATTTATTGCTATTCTTTCTTATTACATCAGTGATTAGGCTTCCACACATTTGGGAATAGGATTTTATCAAATGAATCGTAATGAGGAACATTTGCATAAAATTTAAGTTGCATACTAATATTTAATAATTTATAAAAATGGAAATGACTCATTAATTGATAGATTATGTCAATTATAATGTAAAAAATCTTTTTATAACTTAACTCGTGATTATTTTGAGAATTTATGGCTTTCAAAAACCCTAAATTTCCAAATTTATGGCAACTCTGTTCTCTCCATTTATTCTCTTTTTTGTCACAACATTTACTAAGATATCATATTTACTAACCTGCAAGGAAATGCACCCATATCAGTTAATAATAATAATCTAGCTCAATTTTTACATAAATTTTAATAATTAAATAATCATTAAGCAATTATAAAGACTCATGGATTATACTTATTTCATAAAATCTTTAATTAAGAATTTAACCCGCAATAATAAATAATAAATTGTATATTTTCTTAGATTTGTTTGTAGATGAGGAGAAACCTATTTCTTATATGAGTTGACTCTTAAAAAATGTTTATAATTTAATATTTTAAAATATATGTTTGTATTTTATTTAATGAAAACACATCACTTTTATTGTTTTTTGAAACAAAAAAAGTTTAAAAAAATTCTTTTATTTAAGAATATATAATAATTTTTAAAAATTACAAAAAAAACAAACCACAAAAATTATTTTGTCTTTAATCCAAATACTTGCAAGATATTACTCACACTCACCTCTTGCTTACCCCGTGAATGGAACAAAAAAAATACTACCTTATAATTATTGGTGCTTTTGTTCATTTCATTGTAGTTTGGTGGAACGGTAAAACCTGACTTTTTGTTTAAATAAAACTAGCTGGCGGTCACTACACAAATGCGCAGTGAGATTTGCAAAATGATGATGCCCAGCAGCTGAACTAAAATGTGCTAAATAGAATTTGCATGGATAAGATCGACGAGTTGTTTCTTATATACTTGTAGTAAATTGGACAATTGCTTTCGGATCACATACAAATATATTTAAATAAAAGGGTAAGATAAATAGTATTAAAAAAAGCAGATTTGAAAATAGTCAAGAAGTTATTTATAAGTTTGTAATTTACCTTATGAGATAACAACTTTAATTAATCACTAGTAAAAGTTACATGTTTAGGTTGTCTTAGATATGGTAAAAGTTTACGATAATCTAGGTTTTTTGTTGCAGTCATCAACAGGAACATCTTAAGTCAGTGTCAATTCTGGTTCAGTTTCTTCAAATCTTTTGTCAAGACACTATCTAACTCTCGAAGAAGAAACAAGAATGTCTTCTAAAAATATAAAAAATCATAGTATACGAGTGCAAGTTAGCTTGGGGTGGAAGGAAAGAAAATAAAAAAATCGAAATATGAGGAAAACATAATAAATACAATAAATAATAGGCAATTATATAATTTGCACAAGGAATTGATAAGAGATAAAAGTGACAACAAAGGTGAATTGGTGTACGTTAAAATATAATTATATAAAATGCCCAGAAATAAATATTATGAAGTAGTTTGAAGGGTGGGATGTAAAATGCTAGTAATAGTGAATCTTTATTGAACGACTTGTACTTAGCTATTGCCAAGTGTGTTTAGAATTCATCATTGTGATTTTTGGTGCAATCATCACCAAGAAAATTGAAAGTTATCAGCAGTTTTGGTTCATTATTAGCACACAATTCATTTGATATTTGGGGGTGAAAAAAGGGGAGTTGAAATATTTTGATGAATATAAATACAAAATAATGTTTGAGTAAATAATGATAGGTACTTGAAATAGTTGTGAGTCTCATTTTAGCATTGTCATTATCTCTTTTTTAGCTTAAAGTTAAGTCTCTCTCTAATTTAGCATCATCAGTTTGACAATAATAGATAATAATGAAGCGTTGCCTTCCATTCGATGGTTGCATATGATTGAGTGAGTTTATTACAATTCTTAATATTGTGTAAGAGGGAGGCATCTAATTTTTCACTTATTCATCACAGCTTGTATTAAATAATTTCTTCACAAAAATAATTATGATACTGTATATACACATGCGCATATGCATCATTAATCAAATTTTACAAATTTAATTAGGACAACTACAATTCATGATGTAAATGTAAAACTCTCCCAAGAGTTTCGGAGTCTTCCACTACGTTAACACTTATTTGATGTTGGTTTTTTCCTTTTCTTCATATTTTAAATCTAAAACGACACAAAACTTACGTATCAGTACAGTGACATCAAAATTCATAAAGATAGAAAATTATAATAATTAATTTTCATGCTAAATAAAAATCTTAGTTAACCTTCAAAAAATATGTTTGTCCTACATTTTACAATTTATTAATAACTTTGTCCCAAGTACTCACCAGTATTATTGTCTGTTTTTACAATTGTAATTATAATCCTGAATATTGTCTCTATAAAAAATAAAAACTCACAAGTATTTGTAAAATATTATCAATGATGTTTTCTCATTTGTTATATATACATCGGTTTTTGTTAACTATTGTGGTAACGATGATGGCAGCGGAAGGCATTGTCGGTGGTGTGTGTGTGTATACATATACATAGTAGACGAATAAAATAAATGGAACAAGGCCAAGACCAGAACATCGTGCTTTGGCATTTTGTTGAGAATTTTTGCAAGTTTGCCTCGCTAAAGTCTAATCCTCCCAGTGCTCTCAGTAGATGATTAATCGATTACAGATCTTCTACTTGTTCGAGTTGTGAAATAATCTCCTCTTTAATCTGAAACATTAGGCGGAATGCTTACGAACTAATCAGGACATGTAAATCTAAAGCTATCATTAAACTCTACGGCCCGAAATTGATTATTTTCTTTTTCCTTGGAAAATTTTGCACAAGTGTAACACCAAATCTTATCCACTTTCGTCCTACTGAAAGAGCGACTGCGGAAACAGCAGACATACTCCCAATAATTAGATTTTAAAAATCAGTCAAAATAAGAACTTTGGCCTAAACGAGCTTACTATTATTATATGGCATTAGTAAATCAAGTCTAGGAAAGCATTTCGAGTATATCTTTCACCTAATATAATCAATAAGGTAGGTGAATTGCTAGTAAAATATAAGGTAGTTTAAGAATTAAGAAACCAAGACAATGTTTCCTGGAGATCATGAGGCCAGAGAAAATCCGATGGAAGTGCTGGCATGAGACAAATAATTATTTAGTGACCGCATATCTAAATTCAGTGCTTTGAAGAAGGGTGGCAATTATTTAATGGATCTATTGGGTTTGGTGACTTCCAAGTTTCATGCGAGATTACGTTCCGTGGGGTCCTACTTCTTGAAAGTGACTGACAAGTGAGCTTCTTGGAAGTGACTGACACTTGAGTCTTACTAAGGCAGTACAGTACTGAATAGATCCATTATTGGTGATCTTTCCTTGTCTGGAAAGACCCTAAGCCATCCCTAGCCAGCACAAATTTCAAAGTGCTGGGTTCACTTTGAGGTTCAGATCTTCTGTCCTTCTTTTTTTTTTTTTGATAACTCAGGTTCAGAGTTTCGCCCGACAATCCTGGAATCTATGAGCCACCCACTCAGATTCATAGATAGTAAATTCGAGTCTGATCCTAGATAATATCAGAAGTATCTGTTCTAAAGGATGGGCTATCACCAGGAGGATTACATCAATCTCAACCACTTATTTTTAGATGGGTAAGATTAATAAAGCACAAGGGTACACGAAAAATGGGCACAAGGATCTTAACCCGTTCACCTAGGGTAAAAGGGACTGAAGTGTTGGGAATAGCGATCAGATTTGAGAAACAAAGCAATAATGCGGAATAAACAACACACACAGTTGATAACGGAGTTCGGCC
>JAOSBN010000006.1:35747509-35800769 GCA_027563595.1 Erythroxylum suave | reverse complement strand
AGGAAGAACAAAGGATGTAACAAAGGAAGGAACAAAGGCTTCGGTGGTGTTGAAGAAGAAGAACCAAATGAATTCACCAAGCCGAATTCTTCCTTCCAACGTGTAGCTTAGGTGTCTACTTTATGACTTGACATATGTCACTAATGCATGCCTCCCACTTGTCATTCTTTCATTTGTCCAAATGTCAACTTCTAATTGGTCCAAAATACTCCAAATTTTTTTAAATTTTCTAAAAATTTCTAAAATTCTCTAAAAATACAAAACTCATAAAGACACACTCCAATTCAATTTTTAAGCACAAAAATCACATTTATTCACAATCACATTTCTTAACACTTCTACCGGGAAATGTCATGAATGCATGTACAATCATTACATGTGCAAAATTTACTATTCACATGCATATATGAATGCATGAACATAGCCAAACAATTTTTAAAACATTCCTAGCTCATTCCAAATTACTATTTTACCCTTCCCATCGATGATGGGATGTTACAATAACGTCAAACGCACTTTCAAAAGTCAAATCGAGAGCAAATCCTCTGTCATCTTCACGGGAATTGTTCATCGGAACGCGGTCAATGTCTCTGCACAATTTTCTTAAAACGTAAGCTCTCTTAACAGGTCAGAGAATCCTTATGCTTACGAATGATATGAGCAACTGTATGAGACTTTAACCTTTATATATAGCATCGATATCGAACTTTCCCATCATTGTCTCGATGTCCACACTTATCAAGATCTATTTTTCACCTAAACTTAGACCCATTGATGTAGATCATTTATTGAGCTATTTTATTATCTTTATCCGAATCAAATTACATAACTTAACCGATAAGTTATTGAAAATTTGAAAAATGCAATTAAATATTGTTCAACTTTATAGGAAAAGTAAAAAATATCCAACATGGAGAGATTCAACACGTTCGTAGAAACTTTGCTCTTGCCCACATCCACAACTTATTACTTTTTTTCCTTTTGCTATGCCTTTTCGATCACTACATTTGGGATCGAGTAACATAAACTTCTTAAAATTTTAAAGTGCTTCAACTTTTTAGATTAATTTAATTGGAATATGTGACTTGGTTTTGTGTAATTTGTTCCTTAAATAATTTATTTACAATTAATATATATATATATATAATTTATTTATTTATTGCATGATCAAAAAATAATTATTATAAATTTATTTTTTATAAAAATTCAAACATTTTGTTCCTTATAACATTAGCCCCAACCATAAATTCCCGTCCACAATATGTGAATTCATTTTTTTATACTTTTCTTGAAACGATTTTTCAAACATAATGTCAAAAGCGAATGTGCAAACATATTATATCAAATAATAGAATATATTAAGGTAGAGATGTCCATTCCCTGTTTTCATAGAGTTGCACCTTACATTATCAAGAACAACAACACTTGTAAATTTTACTGAGATAGAAATCTAGGGAGATATAATAGTATGCAACCTTACATCTAATTAATAGCGAGACTGTTTTCGGAATGGAGAAAAAATCAAATAAATATATAATAAATAATAAAGAATAAATAAGTAGTAGTAGTGACAATACTAAGTAAAATGATAATAAATATATATATATATATATATATATATAATAGGAATTAGCATACATGTATATATATTCTTACATTAAACCTCAAAGTTTAAATGAGATGTACGCCAAAGTTAATATATAGACACTCTTATGTTATAAACTAACTTACAATAAAACAAACTAGCTCATTGACAAGAAAATTGAAAAGGGAAAAGTATAAGACCTGTAATTGCACTTCAAAGAGCGGGCAAATGGTAAGAAGTTAGCTATCGTATTATGGAATGAAATAGGAGAAAGCAAAGTAGATAACAGACAACCTTAATTTAATACTAATCATCCAGCTGAAGAAAAAGAAAAATGCTTGCTTCTCCTTTATCTTTGGTTATGTATAAAAATATTGGTTTAGAAATAATGTAGCATATGAGTCCTTGCATTCAACGGTTAAATATACTAAAATCTTATGTAATTTAACTTTATTTTAATTCTTATATTCTAAAATTTATTATGTATTTTATGTATTATTTTTATCATAATAATCCCTTTATTATATTTTATTTACTTTTATTCAAAGCAACATAATATTAAAATTATTTAAAAAAAGGGGTGTGTGTGAAACCAACTCAATTAGTTTTATATGTTCTCTAATAACAATATTACTAAAAAAATATGATAATTTTAAAATATGAGAATTAAAATAAAAATTAAATCGTTAAAGGTTTTAATATAATTACAATTAATAGATAATTGCACCCTTTCTCAAAGTGGATTTCAACCGCATGTGCGATCGTACTTTTGGGCCCAAACTTAACCTTAAAAGATGGGAACCAGACATTAGGTCCAAATGATGTATCCAGAGCCTGTTGAATAATTTTAACATCAATGACGTTGACAGTAGCGTCGTTCAATTCGAGGGACACGTCTGTTGTCATTTACTACGTAGGCAGGTATGACTTGGTCACTTATTTGACGAGAGTGAGCTTTGTCGCTCAAGATTTAATGTTCAGACTTTTGCAGTCTGACACGATACCTCTTTTACCAGATATGCTAATCTCATGGTCAAACAATGACTGTGAGATCTCTCTCTGTTTTTTCCTCTACAAATTCACTCGCATGCGTTTTAACTCTCACGGTGACTTTTAAGGAGTTCAAAGAAAATTTGGCCTCACCTTCCACAAGGGTTATTATGAAAAGAGTGAAGTAAGCGAACTTCATAACTTTGTTACACGTCCCTACTTGGTTTCTTCTTACCAACAAGAACTTGAATGTGAAATCCGACAATATGTTAATAATTCTTTGACATCAATCAGTATCTTTACGAAAATTTGAAGCTGAGTACTTCAACCAATAGGGGCAAATAGACTGGTGCCTGTTTCGGTCCTTGTAAGATGTAAGGGGCCATTTTTTTCAATGATGTACGAGTTATGAACCCCACAAAAGAGAGAAAATTTGGTCCTTCGATATGCTCTCCCCATGTGCCCCTTGGCTTCAAGCACGGCCATCCTTGACAGTTCGGAAACCAAAAACTTGGAAAACGGGATCTATTATCTAAACGTGCATGCGGTACGTAAACGCCGTCTTCTTAGGTCAGGCTCAGGCATTGACGTTTCCGCAATCCCTTGGCTTGTTTATTGCAATAAGCATAACCTTTTCGTTTTTATTCTGTTAATTTAGAAAAAAAATTTATTATCCAAAACTCGAGTTAAAAGTAACTTGAAACTAAAATTTATAAGCATTCACTACGTTCCGCTTGTCTAGTTCATACTGACATAAACGTATTCTATTTCTATATTAATTGATCTGTGATTCGAACTCTAAAATTGAGTTACCCAAGCTGTAACCCAATAACTCTAACACTACTTTCCTGTTTAAAACTCGAATTAAAAGTAAGGGGGAAGAAAGTTTTTAAACGTTGGCGTATATCGATTGAAATATCATCAACAGGTAAGGCGTGAAAGCTGTCTCCTCACAGAGAGGGACAACGGACAAAAGCTCTTTGGACGTACAATGACTGTGATTAGTAGCAGAGAGATGAGAAGTTAACGATGATTACGGTACGAGGGGTGAAAATAACAAATCTTAACTCACGTTGAAATTGATTATGCTTCTCAAATCATAAATTATTTCTCGAGTTTTGGTTCATGGTAAAAAGAATGAGGTAATGAGGGCATTTGAAGCTCCAAAGAAAATCAGAATTTTTATTATGCAAAACTGAATCAATCCTTCTATTTATTGCTATTCTTGTTACATCATTAACGTAAAATAATTATGTTCTCTTGCAATATAACACAAGACTGTGGTTGACCATATTAAGTTGCTTTGACTGAACTTGAGAACAATGTTTTGCTCATTAAATAAGATAATGTGATTTTATAAAACTTAACAAAATGACGTTATTCCATTCTAACTCAACTAGACTATTACTTAAAGTTTTTAAAAAATTTTCTAAACCCGAATTTACTCGAATTCGGACCAAAATGAATTTTATCTTTCGACTTTATATGTTATTAATAACTGTACTTGGTATTGTTTTTATAACGATGCCTTAAATAAGACATTAAATATGCTTACCTAACAAAGTTCAGCTGTTGCAACTTGCAACTCCGCGAGCTCATTTTCCGGCAGATGAGATCCTCCGTATTTGTATCTATGGATGAAAATCAAGAAAATAGGATTGGAAATTAAAAGATCTGTTCCCATTTCCGGGAGAAAGGAAGAATAGAATAGCAATACTTGCTCACAATTCGTCGCTCTCATTACAATTAGGACCAGACACTGTACAGATTGCGGCTATGTCAGAATATATCGTTGAATTACATAATTAATGACTAGCTACTTATGATTTAAGTCGAGTTTTTTTCCATAAAATGGGAATTCGAATTAATACTTTTTAGCTAAATTTATTAAATATTGCATTATCATATCTCATTAATTTTATATTTTAATAAATTATATAAAGAATTATTGACTAGTTTGAATCGAATAATCATTAGAATAAATTTAACTAATCTCTAGATTAACTTTTGAAATTTGAGAAGGCTTAAAGAGAAACTGGAACAAACAACATTAATAATGAACAGTGTACCGTATTGTATTGTTATGAATGTCTTACTGTTGTATCTAGAACGGCAGAAATTGAAAACAGAATGACCCGTAATCAATGAATGAGTGTTACAATTTAATGCAGTCTCGCAAAACAACAGTTTTTTTATGAGATGGCACTGTCACTTCCCTAAATCCCCTCTATGTGGTCCTATTGAGCCATCTTTATTTGGCCGGTTAGGGATATTATCATATTAAATCGTGTACGATTTGTCTAAATCGTTGTACTTATGGATTACGTCATAACAAGTCATTTAGACATGAGACTTCCTTTGATAGTAAAAATTCTTAAGTCAATTATTAAAAAAAAAGACAAGTACTATCTTAAAATTTTGAGTTGAAGATAAAACATTCCTTGTATATATAAAAGTTCAAATGGAATTTTCTATTTTTACCCTGTTCATATTGCGGCCAGTGAATCACAGGAACTTGTTCTCTCCCATAATTCAGACAAAGACTCGGATGAGTTAAAAGCTAGTCATCTTATTTATACATATACTCGTTTCCCTAATTTTAAGAATAGAGATTCATTACACAAAAGGGTACCCCCAAATCCCGTTTTAGCTATATAGGTGCTAAGAGTATCATGCATTTAACTTGAAGTAGGTTTCATCAATAACACAACAAATGTTGTAGTAAATCTCGATAAAATAACTCCATTTACGAAAACTTCCTAAAATTTGAGTGGTAAAAAATAATTTATTACATAATTTATAGACTAATATATGTATTAGATAATTTATTTAATATGTAATTAAAAATTGGTATATTTAAAACACATTTAAAAGATAATAATTATTAAGAATTTCACTGATGTCAAAAAAAAGACCATTTACCATCCTTTCTTCAATTTCATACTTGTGCTTGTAACTAGGATGCCTGCAAGACTGAATTATAGTAAAGTCTATACACCATCGATCTGTGCGGGACATGCGGTCATGCAGACCACATCCGTGATTCACGTTCACATTTATGTTGTCAATCTGTATTCTTTTGCGTGTATCGCAACAGTCTACAATAGGAGTAGCGACTCCCCCCTCAAATAATTATGCCGGCAATATTTAGTCGCTGTCCTTGCCAAATTTATTATGGCTTGTACATGTTTGAGATTGGAAGAAATCTGTGATCCACCATATTCGAGATTCAAGGAAAGTTAACACCAGAAAAGAAAAGGATGTCCACATAAAATATTTAATTTTTTTCTTCATATTCTATTTGTTTCATCACCATAAATTGCAATAACTTGATGCTCGCAATCATATAGTAATTAGGATGCAGAATATTTCAAATATTTCCAATCGCAAAGTCACATAAATCAAAGACTCCTGCGGCGTGCAAAGTGCTTTATATTACTCTCACATTCTTGAAATATTATATTTATGGTGAAAATTGCATATGTAATCATTTTGTACGTAACAATTGCCACTAGATACTTAGTCGGAATAATAATCAAGTGTAGTCAAATGTAACAAAACCCACTTTATATTTAGCTCCCTTATATCCAATTCCTACAATCAAACTACACAGGATTTAACCCAACACAAATTCTAAAACTTCCTAACTCATCAACTCATTGGCCAACCACAATTCCTAATCATAAGTTCAGTTTCAACAAGTTAAAAGCAACTCCATTAAGTTTTCCAATTTTGGAAAAAAAAAAAAAGAGTAGTGGGTATTACATGATGTGACCTTTGAAACAGAAAAAACTAAAGTAAATTTACAAAAAGATAAATAAAATTTAATGACATAAATAACATATTTTATAAATTAAATTTAATTACTTTTATCTCATTTCTTAAATAATTTTGCAGCACTTGTAAAAGCCTCCAAACTATTTTGTGTATAATCTTCTTAAAATTAAACTAATAGGAAATTTTAAAACATTTTCAGTTAATAAAACTTCAGTATAAAACTAAAAGTTACACCCAACCATGAATATAAATTCTTTTCATGAATGTAGAAATAAGCTTGTAGTTATACCAATATTTCAAGTATGAAAAATACTAATGTTGATCAAATAATTGTGATATATATATATATATAAACATCTTGAAATTTAAGAAACTTTTAAAATTCTCTTAATCGTTAAATTTTTTAAAAATTTCTTCTAATTTTCAATTGAGAAAACAAACTTCTCTTATATTAAAAATAACAATAAAATATACGCAACAAGATTATGACATTTATACCAATTAAATGCTACTTATATGATGAGTTGACTCGGCTCTTAAACTCAAATCAAACTAATTAAATTCAATACATATTAATAATTTATTATAATTATGTTAAATTATTAATTTAAGTTGAATTTAATTAATTGAGGTCAATGTAAGAGTTAAATTGGATTATTATATTAGTGATAATTAGTACACATCTGAAGTCAATGTAAGAGTTAAATTGGATTATTATATTAGTGATACTTAGTTAGTACACATCTAAAGTTCATATTACATATGTTTTGTCATTATTTTCTAATTAAAATGTAAGAGAAATTATTTTTTGTGAAAAAAATGAAAACTAGAAAGAGTTTTTGTTGAAAATTTTAAAAATTAGTATATATATTTTAGAAATTCATAGGGAGTTGCCCATTCAAAAGGATGTTGTTTATGTCTATCAAAATTCCTTGTTCATACTAAGTTTGACTATCTGACTAAAGCCCACTATAAGAAAATAACAAATTACCGATAGAACATTACCAACGGAAAACATTTCGTAGTAAATTAGTGACGGAAATGGATTGTCTGTCAGTAAATTTGACGGGAAAAATTTGTTTTTCTAATGGCCAAAACATTCGTTTGTAAAACCTAAAGGAAAAATATCCCCGCCAATTTTCCCACGTAATATAACAACGAAACAATAAAGTTCATTACAAAAGTAGGCAGCAATAGCTGGCGGGAAACATAAACATCTTGAATACTAACGGGACCATAATTCCGTCAATAAAATACCGACAGAATTGTAGTTCCATCAATAACTATCGAATTGTTCATAAAATAAAATAGCGTCGTTTAGTTTTAATATAAACGACATCGTTTTATTCACAAACTAGACAAACCTGATGCCCCCCTTCTCCCTCCCCTTTATTATTTTTTCTCTTCTTCCTACTATTAACATCGTCGGTCCTCTTCCTCCTAAGATTCCATCTTAGATTTTTGTTTCATTTTTGATCCATCATGCATTATTTTTAGGTAACAATATCTGACCTTACTACCACCAAACCTACATCATTCCCTTTTCCACATAACCTTAACCTTTCTTTGGATAAGGGTCAATAACTTTATTAGTATCTTGAAGGTATAGAAGTAACAATGACTAGGCCATACATCTCTTATATTGTCTAACACCTCAATTAGTTTCTTTTAACTTTTAAGGATAGCCTCATAGGCAAAATGCCTTTCATGTGCTAAGATATCCTAAAGGCACTATCTCAAGACGTCTATTCTATACCCTGTAAAATATTATCTTAAATTAATTGGCTTCTTTGATGTTGATTGGCTTCATGTTTGATGATATAAAGATCTTTTTCTAGCTATTACATCCATGTGGATCATTTCTTATTTGTAGGAAAACAAAAAAATAAAATACAATTTCATGGTCCTCTATAAAGGCTTAGTACATAAGCATAGCAACCATAACTCGTGAACTTCTATGGCTCAACTACTTTCTTCAAGATTTACATATTCTTATGTAGCTCATAGGAACCCTCCTTTCCGATAACCAAGCTGCACAATAAATGCCACAAATCCTTGTTATCTTAAATGAATAAAATAACTTGATATTGATTGGAATTTCAACAAAGATAAGGTACAACAAGGTTTTTTATATAATTCCTTCATCCCTTTACATTTACAAATTACAGATATAATGACCAAAGCCCTAAATCAAATGCAACATCAGTTTCAAGTTGGATCTTATAGAGGCTCTAACTTAAGGGAGATATGAAATATATAATAAAATATTGTAGTTAATTTATAATTTTTCACATGTACAATTACTTGTAGCTTTTTAGAAATTTGTTTAAGAGATAATAAGGGGGTTTTACTTGTATATAACTAAGATATAGCTATATTAATTGACGATGGCTTTTATATTCTATCTTCCTCTCTCTCTCTCTTCATTTCTTATGTAAATTTTTTTGATTTCTTATTTTCCCCAAATTTGTTCAACACATAAAACTTAAAAACAAATGGATTAAAAGCAAAAACATAGTAAGAACAAACATTTCCATCGAATGGAAGCAACCGATGTTATCATTGTATAAATAAGAATAAACCTAGGGAGAAAGTAAATGTGTTGACAATAATGTAATATAAATAAAACACTAGACTATTATCTAAATCACATAACTAGTAGCATACCCTTCATAAAGCTACAACAACTTTGTAGTAGTGATGAGTTGACGATAGTTAGTGAGTGATGAAAACTTCAACATAGAGTAAGAAATGAGAGGAGTATGCTTCGAGAGTGACATTAGAGATTTAAAGTGAAATGAGAGTTAAGGAGAATTGATATAGGGAAATTAATTTTGTTTAACTTAATAGTTTTTCTCAATTCTTATTTTATATTGGATATTTATTATATATCATTGTGATTAATATATTCTTAAAAACTATTCATATAATTCAAAATGATAATTTACTGTAGTATTAAATATTTTTGTACGCTTTTCATGATAGAAAATTCTTAGCTTTGGCTTTACCTACCATGCTTTGATTATAGGACCAAACATAACAAATGTAAATGATGAATAGATAGAATGAACTACTTCAACTTTGGCTATGTCTCATTGATCTCTTATGCCTTAATATTGAATGATTAATTAAAGATCATGCATAGAGAACTGAAAGTATCTACACATTACATTTATATAATGATTTTTTTTACTTTGTTGTAATTTAATTGGATTTGATGTGCAAAGTTTAGAATGAAAAAATGTGTATTACGGAGAATGATAATGTTATAAATGTCTTGTGTCATATATAATTGCATTGTTGAGTTATTTTTTTTGTTCAATAGGGGTAAATATCATAAAAATAGAGGAAACTTTGTTGAAATTTTTATAAATTTTAGTTCACTTATAACATTTTATTCTTATGCAAGAAAAGTCTATAGACATGAGACCTACACTTCGTCAATTGTTTTTGCACACTCACACTAAGAAGCATGATAATGTGACATTTGTCAACAGCCGATGTATATAACTAAATGTATGTAAAATTTATGGTTTAATATTACTGCTTAATAATTATCAATTACTAATGTAAACATTATCTTCTGATAGGACCAAATACAAAAAATTATTCAACGACAGTCTCAACAGTCTAAAGATGTTAATAAGACCCAAACCTATCTTCATTCAGTGGGTGGTAGAGACTGTCGTGGAAGGATATTCAGCTTAGCTTCATTTGCAAACACATGTTATTCGCAATCCTCCACGTTCAGTACATCAATATCTAATAGGTGGTCCAGAACCAATGAAGTTCGAGAGCTTCGGAGCACAGTGTGGACATTGGCAACTCAATTGCAACAGTGGATGGAGTACATAGCTCAGCTCCGTAATGAGATGGATGAGTTGAAGGAAAGGGGTAGCATCTTATCACACCAATTAGAGCATTCGCAGTCAACAAATCAATAGTATAGTTGTAGTCATTTCATTTGCATTACAAATACTTATTATGTACAATTTAATGCTTTTGTCATCAATTAAGATAATTTGAACTTTATAGCATCAATCAACTTTCTGTTTAAACAAATTAAATGTATAAACAAATCAAATTATTATGCACAAATAATTCATAACTGTTTAAATTATGCATTAACCATAAGATCATCAAATAAAATTTAATGATGGTATTTTTTAAAAAAATTATGGTTAATTTACTAACTGAACAACAAATGAGCGTCGGTAAAATCAACTCTACTTACCTATGGAAAACAAAAAATTGTCTATAATATTGATATTAAGTCACAGAAGGAATAACCAACTTCGTTGCCAAATTTACTAACAAGATTTGCTGCAGAAAAACTATCAGTATACTCATCGATGGGACAAACATAATCGTCGGTAATGTTGTAATAAACTTACTGACAGAATAAACAATACTGTCTGTAAATCTGCTGACGGAGAAATATTGACCATCGGAAATTTACTGACGATCAACTACACAAACAATCGTCGGCATATTTACCAATGGTTACATAAGTTTTCCGTCGGTAAATTTACCGACAGACATTATGTAATTCGTTGGAAATTATTACCTATGACCATTTCTATGACGTCTTTGTCCGTCGATAAATTTCATCGCTAACCTGGCTTACCGATGGGATGTTTAGGTTTTTCGTTAATAATGTCTATCGTTAAACGACATTTTTCTTATAGTGGTCGTGAATGGGTGAGTATAAGCTAAGGTAATTAGCCTTAAACTTTGGTAAACTTAATAACTCCTACTTAAATCACAAGTTTTAATTTAATTAGGTCATAATTTTATAGTAAAGTAATTTATAATTTTACGAAAGAGTTTAAGACTTTGAGTTTGCCAAAAAGTGGATGAATATAGGGTGGTATCTAATGAAAAAACTTGAGCTTAGTTAATACAAACTCAATGTCTAATTGCAATCCATAAATTTCTCAATATTTTTTTTACAAAAACCAATTTTCGCGAATCTTCACTAACTATGAGACTCGGTGCCTCATTATTGTAGATTAGACCATTGACTGATGAGTTTGCCTTGTTGCCACTACTTAAATCCATCGAAAACGAATGAAGTTGGATAAAAAATTTTCAGTTTTTAGTTTTTATTTTGATTTGATTTGAACTTGTTTCAGCATCTGAAAAATAGTGGATGGACCTTGGACTTAATATTTAATTAAGTTCCTAACATTTTAAACATATTAAAAATTTTAAATTAATTTATTTGAGTCAATTTTAGGCATAATAATTTCTTTTATAGGTGGTATAATAATCTCTTTTATGTTTTCAATAAAAATATGTTTTCAAATAGACCTAAGGTATTTCAATGTCAGTTGATCCTAACATCTAATAGAGATCATCATCAAGAATAACTTCAATACAAATTAAAATTGCTTATCTCTGGTTCGTATTGACTAAGCTAAAGTGCTGAAAATACAGAAATTGTTTGTTTCCAGTAGGATAAAGAAAGGACCTCATCACATACTAACATTAAAGTAAAATGACATTTACTAATTTTTTTTAATGATACGAAGACCAATTAAAACCTTATGTTGAATAATTAACTTTAATTTTAAAATAAATATGAAAATTATAAAATTTTCTATAATGTCCTTTTAAATTATATGTGTCAAATTCTATTCAGACTTCACTTTAAGGATCAATTTGTAATTCTATTAATCTTAATTTTAACCTAAACAACTTAATTGACGTTGAACCAAAACATCAAAAATTATTTTCTAGAATTAAAAACTTAAAAATTGCCATTAATAACTATTTAAAAATTGTGGCCCTTGTACGACATATGTAGTATACATGCCTAAGATTTTGATCTTCTCTATCTGCACCTTCTTCCTTATGGCGCCTACACTCCCAGAAGAGGGTCAACTATTGTTTTTATTGCTCTTGTTTGGAAATCGAGACATGATTTGCTCTCGCGTGCAGTAGAATAAGAACAAAACTTTTTTTGTTTAATTTTTCAAAAGCTAATATTACTTAAATTCTGTAGCATGATTAACACAAAATATAATAAAGTATAAACCATAATCTATATATTATTCCAAAACTTAATCCTTTTTTGTGGTTTTCCTCAAATTATTTCCAAAATTGATTCATCTTAACTACTATAGTCATATAAATATCTGAACTTTAATAATATCCACATAACATATTGAAAGAACTTTATAACTATTATAGAGAGGGTTTGACAAGAAATGCTTGTAAAGAGGGTTTGATGAGAAATGCTAGTTCTCTTAGAATCTAACAGGGTGTTTGGTTTATTGGAATAACCATTTCATTCTTGGTAATAAGTTATTCCTTTGTTTGATTGAAGAAATCGTACAGAATATATAATATAAGGATTTACTTATTCCTTGAGTTGGGGGAATAAATAAACTCATCAAACCCATATCTTTATCTATTCTAAGTGGTTGAGAATAAAATTGAGGACATGTTGGACAAAAATATCCTTAAGGAATCCATATAATTACTTAGTTGCTATAATAATAACAACAACAACAACAACAACAATAAATAAAAATAAAATAAAAATAGTAATAGCAGTAGCAACAATAATAGTAGTAGTAGTAGTAGTGGTGGTGGTGGTGGTGGTGGTAGTAGTGGTGGTGGTGGTGGTGGTAGTGGTAGTAGTAGTAGTAGTACTAATAATAATAATAATAATAATAATAATAATAATAATAATAATAATAATACCAGTAGTAGTAGTAATAAAAAAAGTTAATTATCAAAAAAAGCCCAAATTTTTTCGTCAATTTTTAATTATAGTCCGAACTTTAAAATGTAACAATAAAATGTCCAAACTTTCAAAATTTTACAATTCTAGCCCGAACTTCAAAAAGTAACAATAAAATTCTCAAACTTTCAATTTTTTTTCAATTATAGCCTAACAATGTTTCTGTTAAGTTTGTTGACGTAGTTTGTCACATGTTTCAAAAACCTTAACTATTAATAGATATTAGCCAAAATTAACACAATAAATGTAGATTAATAAAACAACGTCATCTAATCACATAATTAAAATGATGTCGTTATTTAAAAATAACCTAAATCAGATTATACATCCCCGACGGCCTTATGCTTTGATTTTAGTTTTTTCCTTTGATTTTTAGATTATGCAGTTTCAGTGCTCTCATACTAAGGGTATCAAGAGAACGAACTAAAAACGAAGAGCTTACTGATACAGTACGTTATAATGCGAAAGTAGTTTGACATGTCTGAAAAATAAATAGAAAACAAAGGGTTCAGGGCATTAGGAGAGCAACAATAATGTTAGGTTCAAATTAAAAAAAATTGAAATTTGAGTATTTTATTGTCTCCTTTTAAAATTTGGGCTACAATTGAAAAAATTAAAAATGTAAATATCTTTATTGCTACCTTTTAAAGTTTAGGTTATAATTTAAATTTTGACAAAAATTTTAACTTTTTTTATAATTAACCCTAAAAATACTAGTATAGTTACAAGCAGAAAAAGACACCGCGGCCGTGGCAAAGAAATAGTCAAGAATCAACGATCAACCACTGAGTTTCGTCTTTATGTATGTCCCTTTGCGGAAAATGAGATTAGCCATCTTCCGCCGGTGTCAGTCATAGCTGGACGCCCCCGTCCCGTGACAGATGCGGGTGAGCACTCACACGAGCCAAAGCCATTGAATTTGTACCATATTTTATGGGACAGCGTCATTGCATCTTTATTTGACTTTATAAATGTTAGTTTATATGTAAACATGCGAAATTTTTTATAAACAAGCTGTTATAAATTTATAGTTTTTTTTCTTTTTTTATTTAAATTTTCATTTTATCTTTTATGTTTTTAACTTGTATTATTATGTATTAGAAACAAATGAGCTGTATTTTTAAGTTTTCAAGTACATTAATCATTTCTTAATATTTGGTCTTTTCATATTGCGTTTCAATTTTTCACTTATCTTTCTTTCATTTCTATTTCTGCTATTTATAGTTTTTTTCTCCCCGTATTTATCATTATAGATTTCTTTTCTATTATTTATATTATTAATATTGTTATCATTGTTGTAATTAATACTAATAATAACTGTAATAACTAATAATAATAATAATAACATAAAATAATTTTATATCGATCTTTAATATTTATTTGTACTTTTTAAAATTTAGGTATGTCGTAATTTTTATCATAAGTCTTTTTCTAATTTAGAATATAATATCTAATTAATTCTAAAGAAAATTTTATTTAGAATTATAATTAATCTAAAAAAATTCTCTTTTTTCTCTTTTTTTTTAAGGACAATAACGATGACGATAATAACGATAATAATGGTGATGGTAATTTTTACGATCTAAGCCAATAATTAAGCAATCAGATCAAAGTCATCATATATCAATGGACTCTTATCAATATGGCACTTAGTTTTCTGTCATAGTACGAAGTTTTCCTTGCCTGTCCCTTTCTCTGAAGAATAGATGTAGACTGCGAAAGGTTCCTCACTCATTCTTCCTCGAGTTACCGTCAATTGGCGTGCGCAATAATCAGATTCCATGAACCCGCCATCTCCTACATCCATATATATACATATATATTGGTGTTTGATAACACATTAACACATTTGAATACCAATCTACCCCAAAATTTTCTGCTTCTCTTTCCTTTTTATGTGTTCTGGAGCTTCATTTTGAGTAGGGTATTGTGAAAGAAGGCAAACAAAGTCAGGATGAAGAAGCTCAATAGTACTCATGATCGTCAGCCATCTAAGCTTGATCGGAAAACTGTGGAGAGGAACCGAAGGATTCACATGAAAGGCTTATGCTTCAAGCTTGCCTCTCTTATTCCACCTAGCCACTTCAAAACTACTAATAAGGTAAACCATGAATCGTTGTCTGTCTATGTGTAACTTTGCATAACGAATCCTTTTCGTCCTTCCCCAAAAACCTCGTGCAATCTTCACCAGAAAGTTTCCTTACTCTATATGTGGTTGCAGTACAATGGACTCAACGTTCTCTGTCATGGTGGTGGTTTGTAGTACACAAAATAAGGGATGCAACGTTATTTACTGGAATCATGATCCGTAAATTTGTAGAAATTTCTTGCATTGTAGTTACTCTCTCGTCTCCAACATCATTTTCTTATGAATTACTTTAAATTGACAGACTCAAAATCTTATCAGACCAACTCCGACCACAAATCTTAATAGGAAAGGATCTTTTATTTAGTAAAATTGATGTGTCATATGTTGGTCGGTCTTACGTTTTTAAAGCGACTGACACTACTTTCCTCTTCAACCTGTACCACATTTCTTTACGGCACTGTAAATGGATCTTGTCACGTAGGGAGCTGTGATCACCTCTTCCACTAAGCCTTCAAAGGTCAAATCATCTGTTCACTAAACCTGTGCTACTTTGTTCCATTTAAATCTATCCATGTAATTTTTCTCTATCCTGTAAATTGTATGAACGGATTTAAATAAGAACAAAGTGGCGCAAGAGTGAACAGGTGATCTGTTCCTTATCATGCCCTTAATCTATTCATTTTGCTGCATGTTCTCATCGCCGCCGCTCACTCGGGAAGGAATTTTAATTTCTCAACAGTGCATATTATCAATTATATATATATAGCATGCACATAACGTTCAGATCTACCATGGAAGTTAGTAATAATTTAGTTTCATCTCTCAGAAATTTCCTTGGTTAACTAATTATTTATACTAAAGTAGTTTAACTTCGTTTCAGGACATGTTATCGCAACAAGATCAACTTGATCATGCAGCTTCATACATAAAACAACAGAGAGAAAGGATTAATCAATTGAAGAGGATAAAAGAACAGGCAATGATCAGTAGTCCGACCGGAACAGAGAATGGTACAATGGACGGAGTGATGGTTGGCCTGCGAGTACTTCCGGTGGTTGAACTCAAAGACTTGGGTTCAAGCATAGAAGTGGTGTTGATCAGTGGCCTGAACAAGAACTTTATGCTTTACGAAGCTATCAGTATTCTTCAAGAAGAAGGAGCTGAAGTTGTTAGTGCCAGCTTTTCAAGCGTTGGTGACAAGGTTTTCCACACCCTACATGCTAAGGTGATTACCTGTCTCATACAAAACTCTCCCTGGTCTTTAACCTGATCAGTTAGTCTAATAGTTGGAATGTTTTGTCTAAATTTTTTTCTTTTATGGAATTTCATAGGTCAAAATTTCTCGAGTTGGAGTGGAGACTACAAGGGTATGCGAGAGACTTAGGGAACTGGTTTGCTATTAGAGAGTTGAAAGAGCAGAACCCAGATCAGCAATGAATGATGTAGCATGAACAACTTTTACTTCTCATGAACAGGAGTTGAAATCTAAATTGTTTCACTTAGAAACAAAAAAGTTGATAGTCGTAAACTAGATATGTAGTTCTTGCTGTTAGACATTTTTGCCCTTAAGGGCGATTTTGTCTTTTGCCTCATTTATAGACAGTTGTTAATTGTGATTTCGTTTTTTAATAAATTACCGGTTAAGTAACGCAATTTGATCCAATTAAAGGTAATAAGGTGGCTCAATAAATGATCTAAATTAATGGGTCGAAATCTGGGTGAAAAATCGATCCTTTTTAATGTGGACCTGGATTGTATCGGTCTTGTAATGGGGAAGCCCGATATGGAAGCTTATATATATATATGGGGGGTCTCCTGTAGTAACTTAAGTAATTCACGAGTATCCAGAGTTCTAACCCGTTAAGAGCGCTCGTGCGTTAAGTAAACTACAGAAAGACTTAGATCTCGAGCCGGTGATTGATCTCAACAAAGGAACCAAGAGATTTTGGGCGCATTTGGCAGCTCAAAAAGGAGTTCAAAGTTCTGAGAAAACCAAAATCAGGTATTCCACATTTCTTCATTTTTGATCCATTCACGAACGATCCTGGGAATGTAGTTAAGTCTGCTCTACACGTTACACGTAGTATCAGAGCGGTTACGTGACTGGATCGGTCAAAATGGAGATTTTTGGTTTTTCTCTCTCCTCTCTCTCTCTCTCCTGGTTTTGGCTGAATTTTTGGCTTTTTTGGCTCAATTAATCCCATAAAAGTGGTTTAAAATTGATTCGCTACGAAAAATAGGTCAAACGGAGCGAAAAATGGAGCTCCAGATCGCTGGAAATCGCCCCTCCGAGTGGGGGCAGCGGACACCGTTAGGCGCGCGCACACTCACCCGACCCTGCTACAGTAGCAGGGGGAGGCGGTGACGCGGGGCGCGTGCGTTGCACACGCCAATCGCGTCACTCTTCGTGACGCCGCGTAGCGCTGCGTGGTGCGCGACGAGTGTTGCTCCCATGCCACGCACGTCTAGACCGCTGCCCGCGCATCTGCGCACGTGTGGCTCGTGGCTCTCACGCGCCAGATGCCTGCGAGGCGCGTCGGCAGACGTGCGTGGGACTCACGCTCGCCACCGCCACGCGCAGATGTGGCGCGGCTGACGTCAGCCGTACGGACCCTTAAAAAACGCAAAAATTTATATTTCTCATAAGGTTGCCCTGGGGTGTTTTGGGTCAGTTTCCGGGTCCGAGAAATTTATAAAGTAGATTTTTCTATTTTTCTGGATTTATTATATTAGTAATAAATTAAAGTTTAACTCTAGAAAAGGAATTAAGGTGTTCCGGATCCGATTTTGAGCAAATTTTTATGCTTTGGACATCATATGAGGAAGACACTTTGGGATAACGTGTCTCAGATCTCATATTCAATGTCCGAGATAGCAAAATCGTTAATCGAAAAAGGAACAAAGACATTCTTTAGCCATTATTTAGTAAATTTTCATGCAACAAACTTCCCATAAAGGAAATACTTGAGATTTATGTGTCTCAGGTGGTAGGTTCGATATCCGGAAATGCACAATAATTCAATGAATGTCTTCAGCACAAGTGTGTGACAATGAGACTGTGCATTCGGGTTTTGCATCTACTGAAGTTATATTGTCGCATACTATATGCCCATAAAGAATGTGAGGAAGACATAAAGTTGTATCCCTTGTGTTAGTAGACTTTCTGGGATGCTGATGAGAATGAAGTCACCAAAGTGGCCTTTCAAGTCAATATTTTGGATTGTTTTACTGCATGTTGGGGGATGTCTCTGACGTTATGTTTGGCTATTCTGCCCAAAGGTATTGGCTTTACATAGTGTTTTGAGATGTGCCTAAAGGCATACGGTAGAAGAAAGCCGATACTCAAATGATCTATTCACCCAAAGGTGGTAGTGTTATGAGAGTTGATGGTCTGTACTCTGATCGCCTTTATATCTGAAGATTTAATTGCATATATTATGTATTCAGCCCAAAGGTGTTTCATAATATGTGTGATCGGATTTTCAGGGAAGATACTGTTCAATGGCTTTCAGCATCGTTGTTATCCTACATTTGTGCTGATTTAATTAAAGTGACTAAAAAGCCACCTTTCTAGTCAACAAAATCAATGTCACTATTGAAACTCTGACTGGTTTCAATATAAAGATGAATTAATTAAGGAAGGTATGGCCATACACACAAATAGATGATCTTCACCTACATCCATGAGCTTGAAAGCTCATATAGCAGCCTGGAAAGCCCAGGATCGGTCTGACAGAGTATGTTTAATGACCATTAAGAGATCCATCCTTAACCATCTGCTTAGTGAACTTTCGGACACAGACATAGCAAAGTAATTCTTGAAATGTCTCCCACAAGCACACTGTCTCATATAGTATCGAGACAAGTGTCTTGATTACAGAACCCTTCTCTATAAGGTGTACAAGAGAAAAAGGGGAGTAGGGAGAACATATCAAGAATTATCCATCCTTACAATAGATCCTCACATTCCTCTTTCTGATGTCTTTATAATTCACCAGACTCTGAATAAACTCCCTTCAGAATTAAGTAAGCTGGTGATGACACATCATTACAGGATGAGGAATGTGACCTCTTTACTTTAATTATCCATTGCGTTGCTAAGGGTGAGAAACTCAAGCTTGTTACTCCTACAGCCCTTAAAGCAATGAAATGGAAAGTAAAGATAAAACTCGCTAAGATTGAAGGTAGAATGACTGAATCTTCTCCACATATTAATGCTGGTCAATCCAGTGCTGATAAAGGTCCAAAGGACATGAAGTGACCAGCAGTATAAGGTCTAAAAGAAAAGAATGTGACTTTTAGATAACTCCTTGGCTTGTCAATTTTTGAATGTAAATTCAATAGTCACATTAAGTACTTAGTGACTATATACTGGAATATCTGATCAAGGTACTTCCACAGTGCATCAGTTCATATCAAGGACAAAGCCAAACAAAGAAAAGGAGAAACTGATGGTTAACAGCAATAAAAGTGGAAGTAACATCTAAGGGGATGCATATGTTGAATCTTGTAATAAGATTCATTTAAGTTTTATATGACACATTTTATATATATGATCTTCGGATCAATTTTGGACAAAGAAAGTTAAAGTTTTGTGTTAAATACTTATGTTTTACAGTTGTGTCTAATGCTAAACATAACGGTACAACTTTCTTGTCATATGGTTTGTATAGAATGTATCTTACCCCGAATTAGATACATGCTTCTTCGTATCTCTCTAAACAAGTAATGAAGAACCTGATGAATGAAAAGTCATACATGGTGTGACATTAAAGTTTGAGTCACATTTCCAGAGCCAGAGTTGAGAGATTGATCAGGTAAGCATTCTCTCAGTTCTAGATTATGTTACTCTGGAAACATGTGTTGACTATTTCAGGGGTAAGTTGACTGCTAAAGATATTGAAGTCAACTCATGCTTCTAACTTGTTGAGTTTGCTACATAAGGATATCAAAAGACCTTATACAATTGCATTTTGCAATACTAAAAGTATTTTGACATCAGTGATGGTTGTTCCCATTATAGTTATGGGTTCCCATTTAAAGTCTAAAGTTGAGAACTAATTGGGAAAATTCATCAAGATAGTCAAACTTGACCATGGAGAAGAATATCATGGCAAACATGGTGTTTCAGGACTTTAAAAGGTCCTTTTGCAAAATATATAGAATAAGTTGGTATAGTGACTTGATTCACTATACCAGATAGTCTTGAGCAAAATGGCGTGTTGCTGAAAGGCAAAATTGCACCTTAAAGGACTTGAAAAAGTCAGTGTAGAACAAGACTAAACTACCTGATTATCTAGAAGCGTGAAAATTTAGTCTCACATACATTAGTGTATGAGAGCGCCCTACCGAGGTGGTATAATCCTTATAAAGAAAAAACTGCATGCTTATTCGGGTGATTGTTATTTGGTAAAATACCCTGACCACTACGAAACCTACAGATTTTACTGTAGAAAAGGAAAGGGCCAGAATAGTGGAAACACTAACAGCTTAGTATCTAGAATATAATGTCTATAAGGATGGTGGGCCCTTTGGCCCTTAGGATGATAACAGGCGGGATACTACAGTTATTATGTATCCATTACTCATATGGTTAAATTTGGTGGATTTAGGTTTCTATACCATACCTGTACGGAACAAGATCTCATACCTGTTTACACAGAGCTTCCTGAGAGTACAAGACCTAATTCAGTTACAAAGATCCACCAAATTGAGACAACCTGTTATCCCATCTCATATCATAGTATATTAGGTGAACAAGACTCTGATATTAGACATATTAAGAATCCAGCTACTTCTACAGAAGCTGTTTCTGAACCCAATGCAGAATTGTGGTGGGTTGCAATGATTTGTAGGATGCAAACCATGAAGCAAAGTAAGGTCTGGGAGTTAGTTGATTTTGCAACAGAACGGTAAACTGTCAGTTGTAAATGAAATTTGAGACCTAAAGGATTTTAGGATAAGGTTCAGCGGTTTTTGGACTCGCTATATTGCGTAATAGTTCACTCAGGGAGAAGTGTTAACCTTCAGTATTACTTAGATGGATACATTTTGAGTGACTAAGGCGGTTATAGCGCATGATGATAAAGGGTTGCATCAGATGGTTGTTAAAACCGCATTCTTGAATGAAGACCCTTATAAAATGATCTATATGGTACAACCTGAAGGATCTCTAGATCCCGATGGAACTGACATGGTTTGTGCATTATGCAAATCAACATATAATTTACAGCAAATCTCCCGAAAGTAAAGCCTTACAATTGATGAGGTTATGACCTCTCTCAGCTTCATGAGAAATAAAGTATAAAGATGCTTGTATTATCAGGTCAGGGGGAACAATATTTTCATCCTATTACTGTATAAGGATGTAAATTGCTCACGTCAGATTGCTTGATCATATTGTATCAAATCAAACAACATTTGGTAAAGAACTTTGGCATAAAGGATCTTGATGTAGCATCTTTTGTCCTAGGTATATGGATTTACCAGGACAAATCTTAACATTCATCATGCCTCTCATAAAGTACATACATTAAGTAAAAGAGAGGTCATGAGAAATATTTCATATCCTAGTATGATTGATAGCCTGATGTATGCTCGGCTATACACTAGGAATGATATTACATTTACAATTTGACTGTATGGTCAGTATCTGTTTAACTCAGATGTAGACCATTGAAATTCAGTCAAGTGAGTGTTAAGATATTAAAGAAAATCAAGGATTATATATTGGCATATAGAAAAGTCAATAAACTAAACCTCGTAGGGAATTCAGATTTATGTTTAGCTATGTGTCCGGATAATTGAAAGTTCACTTTAGATTATAATTTGAAATTGCAGATGGTGTAATGTTGTGGAAGTGTATCAAGTAGATACAAATGACTTCCTCAACCACGCATACATATTACATGCTGCGGGGCTGCTTCATAGACTGTTTAAATCAGAAATTTGATTTTTGAGTTGTCTGTGGTTGATTCAGTGACTAGACCTATACAGTTGTACTGTGATAATTAAGTTTTTATGTTGGTTAATAACAGCATTGCATATCACAGGGTCTTAGCATTTTGAGATCAAATTCTTGATCATAAAGTGATTGACACAAAAGGTGACATTGAAGTTTGGAGCAATTAAAGATTGACCAATTATAAAGCGATTCTTTAACTATAGTAGTTTGCTCACTTGTAATAAAATACAAGTATGCAGCATGGGTGTTTTGAAGTCCTCAGACACTATTAGTTAAAGATCATAATGTTTGCTCCATGTACATTTGTATGTTGTAAAGTATTATGACGGTATGATAGTTCATCAATTAATGATGATCATGATTTATTTGCAGTACTGCCTATAGTCGTACATTGTCATAATACATATAAAAGTCTTAAGATTTGTGCCAATCTTAAGCATTTTAAAGGTCATTGGGCATTTATAATGATTTACCTTAAGCCTATGTCATAAGACACATACTTGTTTTGCATGGATATATCCTTACAACTTCACATGACATAGGGGGATATAAGTTTTAAAATCCCATAAAGGTTTTCTCTAATGTAGTTTAGCATTCAGTGGGAGAAAACAAGTTTTCTCTAATGCAGTTTAGCATTCAGTGGGAGAAAATAGGATTTTGTTGATGCAGTTTAGCATAAAGCTGGAGAAATCGAGACCTACAGACGAAGATGATATGTATTAGATCATAAAGGTATCATCGTAGTCTGCCACACTCCATTTTTTCATTCATGTCAGTAAGGTATTAGGTATTCGTGATTATATTGGATCTGTGTCACTCATGACACATACATCTGATACTTTTCGGTACCGAAAGCCTTATGGGACAGAATGTTGAACTTCCATTACCTTTGGATCAAATGTTTTGATTTTAAACTTAGTCGACTAATACAGTAGCGTGACTTAACCGGGTTTTTCAAACTGTTTTAAAACTAAATTCAAACTACAATTAATACCTGTCCAAGGGAGAGATTGTTAGACATTTTTGCCCCTAAGGGCGATTTTGTCTTTTGCCTCATTTATGGACAGTTGTTAATTATGATTTCGTTTTTTAATAAATTACCGGTTAAGTAACGCAATTTGATCCAATTAAAGGTAATAAGGTGACCCAATAAATGATCTAAATTAATGGGTCGAAGTTCGAGTGGAAAATGGATCCCTTTTAGTGTGGATCTGGACCGTATTGGCCTTGTGATGGAGAAGCCTGATATGGAAGCTTATATATATATATATGGGGGGTCTCCTGTAGTAACTTAAGTAATTCACAAGCATCCAGAGCTCTGACCCGTTAAGAGCGCTCGTGTGTTAAGTAAACTACAAAAAGGCCTAGATCTCGAGTCGATGATCGATCTCAACAAAGGAACCAGGGGATTTCGGGCGCATTTGGCAACTCAAAAAGGAGTTCAAAGTTCTGAGAAAACCAAAATCAGGTATTCCGCATTTCTTCATTTTTGATCTATTCACGGACGATCCTGGGTGCGTAGTGAAGTCTACTCTACGCGTTACATTTGCAAATATAAATTTTCTAGCCGTTTCCTTTGCATATTATAAGATTTATAGAGGTTCAAGTTTACTTTGAGCCTTGTCCACTTCTTAGATCTACCATCCTTTATGGTAATTGAAGCTTTGGTTATTTCGTAAGCAAATTAAGGTATTTAATTAATTTTGCACTACTAACAAGGTTTTATGATATAATTTGATATTATTATAACCAGTTGTCATAGGACATACAATTGGAGAACAGGTGACATAAAAGCACAAAACATAGAAAAGTAAAAGAAGAGAAAGAAAAGGTAAAAATAATTGGACATAAGAAGAAATTGCTTATAAATTAAAGTCAAGTAGTGCGTAAAAAGTCCAAACATTATTCATACTAGACTTCAAGACTGAAATATATAAGCTAATTGTAACTTCAGTCTTAACACAATTATGGAGAAAACTTCTGAATAGTTTCTTATGGCATAAACAATTACATATCAAACACAAATCCTTTATGCTTTTATAAGCTATGGATTTCAAAAAAGTTAAGCATGATTATGTATAGATTAGTTGCATATAAATATCGATAAAAATCTATTTAATTTGTTTATTGCCAGAATGAGTGATATCTTCATACTTATGCTAAAGAATTTGAGCACCCAATCATGATGGCTACTAGGTAGTACGTCCAATTAATGTCATACATGTCAGAATGTGTAAGGATGTACCAACATATATGGTACCGCTATTCTAAATTTAGGTATTTTATCAAAAAAAAGAAGCACTTTGTTGATAACAACTTGTATGCAAGCTATGACGGAAGACAACTTATATGTAAGTTGTAGTTTTGAACAGTATTGCAAGTTGTGGCAAAGGCGATGGAGGGTCTATTAAAGACCCTTCCTTCCTCCTCTCTTAAGATATATATATAGATCAAATATGCATGAGATGTGTAGGTAGTTTGAGAGTGAATTTTAGAGAGTCATTTTGTGTGAAAGAGTGATTTTTGGGATATTTTTAGGAAACGTTTTCCTAAAAGGGTTAGTGACAAAATAATGAAGATATTATCCTAGGGATGGTAAATTTGGGAAACACCTTGTGTGTAAGTGCTACTATTTTATTATATTATTTCTCACTCTTTGTAGCAACTATTTTTATTAGTGAAAATTTTATCTAGAGTTTGGCCCGTGAATATAGCCCAAACACTACAAGAAAATATAGAGTTTTAAATCACAAAAAAAACAAAAGTCACGAAAATTATTTTCAACAATTTTCTTAGACACATAAATGCATGGAAAAAACATACATTTTTTACACATCTAAGCGTTGAAAATCTATTTCCCACGTTTGTAATTTTTTTAGGGCAATGCTATTTTAGATGCTTTGTATAAGCTTTTAGATGCTTTTCTCTGTTGATATTTTTCACTTTTAGACAGTTTTTTATGTCCTAAACTTCACCTTTTTTACTAGAAAAATAAGTTTACAATTTGCTTTGAGCATCTTTTTTAAGATCACTCACATGCATATTATTATAATAAAATTTACAAATTAATCTAAAATATGTATATGCATATTATTATAATAATTAACACTTTTGTTAATAAATATTATATTACACAGATTTATATGTATATAATAGCACAAGTTAGCTAAAATAGATTCATTTTAGAGTCCATTTCCATCAAAGAAAGCACACTATTCACATACTTCACCTTGTGAGTGGCAAAATCAATTGAGACTCATAATTGCAGGAAGCTATACTGGTAAGAGTAACACAAAATGACTAGAAAGGAGAAACAAATAGTGTTACAATTTGCATGTCATTCATTTTTGGGTGCTGATACTAATTGCCATAGCAAGTAGATGAATAAATGTACATTTTCTGTAGCTAAGTCTTAAAACTTATTAACTCTTTATTGGTAGGCTAACCCTCCAACGTCCTTCTGCAATTCCTCTCTTAACCCTTTTCCTGGAGACAGTATAACTTTGAAAATTTCAGATCGCATTGACAATCATTGTCCTCTTTGTATATTACTCCATCTTCAAGATGAATATAGAAGGAAAGGCACTGCAAGAAGAAGAATACAATTATATTATCTAGTGAATAGTGCAATACTTTTGGAACCTATTGATCATGCACTAACTATGTTTAAAAGGTAGGCCTTGGCCTTGTAACAAGTAGTAAGATTAACATTATATTACATTTCGAGTTCTGGGTGTGAGGTTCAATCCAAATATCTAAATGTTTTTATTATTGTATATCGTACAGAACATGCATCTACAACCTATTGTCTTTCCGAAAATTCCATCATGTTTTAGACACAACTCCACAATATTCTAATCATTTGAAAGTGCTAATTTGAGATGAGAAGCACATATATAGCAAAATTATATTTCGACAACTTACCTATTAAAAATATACATATTAAAAAATATGTATCATTTATTTATTAGCACTGAAAATATAAGAACAACATATAGTACGACTAGACATTGACAAGTCAAATACTTATTTGAATTAGGCTCGTCCATCAAAATTGGCTCCTTGCTACCCATTCCCCGCTGTCTATTTGTTATTGTTTCTTTCAAAGCAACCTTTTCTTCTAGGGTAAAGCTCAAGGACTTCTAATTTATGTTACTTACAAAAAGGCTAAACATCCTTTCAAGATAAGCAACTTTATAAGCAAAAGAAGCATAATGCAAAAGAAGCATAATCATGCTACAACCTTAACTGAGAACCATTTGTAATAAAATCTCAACTCCCATATAGGTAGAAACCAATTATCCCACAACATTAAATTCATCAATACCTGATAACCACCATAATAACAAATTCACCAATACACAACAACCACCATAACAAACACCACCATGACAAACAACTACCAAAATGATGAACACCATAACAACCACCACTATGTGTAACATCATCAGCAAGTAATAGAAAATGTAAAGGAAAAGTTTTGAAAACTACAAAACCAATATAAGCCAAACCCAATTAAAAGAAATTTTGATAATAAACTCCCTTCCCTAATTAAAAGAACAAAAAAAAACGTAAGAAATTAGAATAAAACCTGACATGTGCTTTACTTGTCTCCGAACTTATCTATAAACGAACAAAAATGATCGAGTTTAGCTAGAATCTAGTCATTCTTTGTAATCCTCATTTTCTTTCTCAAGCATATCATTTTGTTTTTTAAGCTCTTCATTCATTTTTTAAAGTTCTTCTATATTTTTCTCGAATGCCTTAGTTTTTTTCTCAAGTGATTCATTACTACATTGGAGTTGGGAAATAATCTCATCATTTTGTTTTACAACAACATCTAATTGCACTTTAATATATCACACTTCATCAGAGCTACTACCAAAGCTATCATAATAAGTTGCCTTTAATTTACCTTCAAGACTAAACACCTTGCTTCTAGTACCCAAAACCATAACCAAATACACACGAACTTGAATTACCATCGGAGTACATAAATTCATTAAAGACTTGACTCTCAATCTCCACTTGATGCTCCTTATTTTGGTATCTAGGCATAAGCGTCTAAAACTTCCTTATTTTGGTGTAGTTAAAGTAGAGGGTGAATTACATTAAATTTCTGCATGTTATTTCCTTGCTTATTTCACTTGTGGGATTAATTCATAATTTTTCCCAATAAGTGGTATTAGAGCAGGTTCAGTTTTGTGTCAAAGCATTTCTCATCGGAGATGGAGGAAAAAAATAAGCAAGATGATTAGCCTAAATAGCTCCAACTACCACATATGGAATAACAAGATGAAAGAACTTCTATTCGTAAAAAAAATGCATTTACTGGTATTTACCACAACAAAATCTGAAAATAAACTGGACAAGGAGTGGGCATTTGAGCATGAGCAGGTATGTAGTTTTATTCGACAATTTGTTGAAGATAATGTGTATAATCATATCTGCAACAAGACTCACGTACGAACGTTATGGAAGAAGCTCGAGGAGTTATATGCCTCAAAAATCGGTAACAATAAATTATTTTACTTGACAAAATTAGTACATATAAAATATCGAGAAGGTAAATTTTTGATCACTTGAATGAATTTCATGAGATCATGGATCAATTATTAGGAATGGGCATAAAGTTCGATGATGAAGTACTTACCATTTTCATGCTGACCTCCTTGCCAAAGTCTTTGGAGACTTTGAAGATTTCAATCACCAATTCTGCAATTGACAGTGTTGTTAACATGGAATATGTAAAAAGTGGAATTCTGAATGAAAGATGAGATGGCGATCATAGAGTTCAACCTCTTCAATACAGTTAGAAATTTTGGTCATAGTTTCTACGAGAAGGAGCAAATCTAGAGGTCCGAATTTCAAAGGTAAGAGCAAAGGGAGGTTAAATAAATATGCAAACATTGAATGCCATCGCTGCAAAAAAAAGGGTCACATTAAAAGGTTTAGCCGAAAGTTTAAAAAAGAAAAGAACAAAGGCAAAGAAGTCAAGAAAGATGATAGCAGTGATGATGAACACGCATCGACGGTCACCACCATTGATGACTTTCACATTGTCTCATATGATAATGATGTGAATAGTGCACCTTATGAGTTTAACTGGATACGTGACAATGGTGCCACTATTCATGCCACATTACATAAAAAATTCTTCCCATCATATAGAAAAGGAAATTTTGGTGTCGTTAAAATGAGAAATAGTAGTTTAGCTAAAATCATTGAAAAATGTGATATTTACTTGGAAATAGACAATGACGTAAGATTGCCTCTGAAAGATGTCAGACATGTTCCTAATCTTCATCTAAATCTAATCTCGATTGGCATACATAATGATAAAGGTTTTTGCAGCATTTTCAAAGATGGCAAATGAAAACTTACTAAAGGTTCCTTGGTAATCGCCAATGGTAAGAAGTGCTCAAAGTTTTACCTGATGCAAGCAAAAGTCTCTAATGATGTTGTGAATCCAGTGGAGAAAGATGATGCAATTGAATTGTGGCACAGGAGACTCGGTCATATGACCGAGAAGGGGGTGACTCAGTTGGTGAAAAAAATACATTATTGGAGTTGACTACGTACATCTAAAGAAGTATGCTGATTATTTTGCAGGAAAGAAAAATAGAGTTGTTTTCAAAAATTCCCATCTTTCTAAAATAAAGAATGTGTTGGATTTAGTATACCCAGATCTATGTGGGCCAATGCAAAATTCACTAGGTGGTGCTCAACACTTTGTGACTTTCATTGATGACCATTTTAGGTAGACATGGGTATACACCTTGAAGACTAAAAATAAAGTGCTGGATGTTTTCAAGCAATTTCAAGCCTCAATTGAAAGAGAACTGAGAAGAAATTGAAATGCATTCGAACAAACAATGGTAGAGGGTACACTGGACCATTTGACATCTATTGTTAAGAGCATGGTATTCAACATCAGACTACTCCTCCTAAGAAACTGCAGTTGAATGGTTTAGTTGAGAGGATGAATAAGACTTTAATGGAGAAAGTTAGATGCCTACTCTCACATGCAAAGTTGCCTCAAACATTTTTGGGTGAGGCTTTATTCACAACAGTTCATGTATTAAATCGCTCACCATGCATCCCTTTATAGTTTGATGTTTCAGAGAAAGTATGGTCAAGAAAGGATGTTTCCTATGATCATCTAAAGGTATTTGGTTGCAAAGCTTATGTTCATATCCTAACGATGAGAGATCCAAGCTTGACGTCAAGACTCACTATTGTATATTTATTGGATATGGAGAAGATCAATTCGGTTATTAGTTTTATGATCTAGTCTAAAAGAAGTTGATTAAGAGTTGTGATGCTATATCTGTCGAAGATTAAACCATTAAAGATGTGTTAAGACAATTTGGAAATGAAATTTAAAATCACCAGCCGAACATAGCTGATGATGATGATGATGCTCCCATTCAAAAACAATCAAATGAAGATTCCAATGAAGATGATGTCCATAATCATCCACTAGCACTCAAGTTCCAATAAGGAGATCTATGAGATAAGACAAGACACCATTTAAGCCATATCACATAAAAAATTCTTCTCATTATATACAAAAGGAGATTTTGGTGTCATTAAAATGGGAATAGAGGTTTAGCTAAAATCACTGGAAAATATGATATTTACTTGGAAACAAACAATGGTATAAGACTGCCTTCATAAAATTTTGGACATGTTCCTAATCTTCATCTAAATTTGATGTCAATTGGCATATTTGATGATTAAGGTTTTTGCAGCACTTTCAAAGATGGCAAATGGAAACTTACTCAAGGATCCTTGATAATCGCCAATGGTAAGAAGTGCTTAAAGTTGTATCTAATGCAAGCAAAGGTCTCTAATGATGTTGTGAATCCAGTAAAGATAGATGATGCAATTGAATTATGGCATAGGAGACTCGGTCATATGACCGAATAGGGGATGACTCAGTTGGTGAAAAAGAATGCATTATTAGAGTTGACCAGGTAAATTTAAAGAAGTATGCTAATTGTTTTGCAGGAAAGCAAAATATAGTTGTTTTAAAAAATTCTCCTTTTTCGAAAACAAAGAATGTTTTGGATTTGGTACACTTAGATCTATGTGGGCCAATGCCAAATTCACTAGATGGTGCTTAATACTTTGTGACTTTCATTGCTGACCATTCTAGGAAGACATAGGTATACACCTTGAAGACTAAAATTAAAGTGTTAAATGTTTTCAAGCAATTTCAAGCCTCAATTGAAAGACAAACTGGGAAGAAGTTGAAATGCATTTGAACAAATAATGGTGGAGAGTACACTGGACCATTTGATGTTTATTGCAAAGAACATGGTATTCAACATCAAACTACTCCTAAGACACCACAGTTGAATGGTTTAGCTGAGAGGATGAACATGACTTTGATAGAGAGAGTTAGATACTTACTCTAACATGCAAAGTTGCCTAAGACATTTTTGGGGTGAGGCTTTATTAACAGTAGTTCATGTATTAAATCACTCACCATGCATTCCTTTATAGTCTGATGTTCCAAAGAAAGTATGGTCAGAAAATGATATTTCCTATAATCATCTAAAGGTATTTGGTTGCAAAGCTTATGTTTATATCACTAACGATGAGAGATCCAAGCTTGACGTCAAGACTCGCTAGTGTATATTTATTGGATATAGAGAAGATCAATTCGATTATCAGTTTTATGATCCAGTTTAGAAGAAGTTAATTCCAAGTAGTGATGCTATATTTTTCGAAGATCAAACCATTGAAGATCTTGACGAAGTGAAAATGGATGTTCCAAGAAATAATGGTGACTTAGTGAACTTCGAGTTGATTCCTCCAAAAATAGTGTCAAGATAATTTGGAGATGAAATTAAAAATCCCCAGCCGAAAATAGCTGATGATGATGATGCTCCCATTCAAAATCAATCAGATGAAGATTCCGATGAAGATGATTTCCATAATTACCACTAGAACTCGGGTTCTAATACGAAGATCTACGCGAGTAAGACAAGCCACTACTAGATACTCCAACAATCAGTATGTGTTACTTACTATGGGGAAGAACTTGAGAATTTTCAAGAGGCTATAATAGATGAACATAAGATGAAATGGTTTGAAGCCATACAAGATGAGATGAAGTCCTTGCATGAGAATAAAACTTTCAAGCTAGTGAAGTTGCCAAAAGGCTAGAAACCTTTGAAAAATAAACGAGCGTTCAAGATTAAGCATGATGAACACAATCCTCATCCAAGATTCAAAGTTAGATTTGTTATTAAAGGATTTAACTAAAGAAAAAGGTATTGATTTTGACTAGATATTTTTACCAGTTGTGAAAATGACATCCATTCATACAGTGCTTGGTTTAGTAGCAAGTCTAGACTTAGAAATTGTGCAAGTGGATGTCAAGACAACTTTTCTTCATGGAGATTTGGAAGAAGAGATATATATGGAGTAGCCAGAGGGTTTCAAGGAAAAAGGAAAAGAGGACTATATATGTAGATTGATAAAAAGCCTTTATGGTTTGAAACAGGCATCGAGACAGTGGTATAAGAAGTTTGAAACAGTTATGGGTGAGCAAGATTATAAGAAGACTACTTTAGATCATTGTGTTTTTGTACAGAAATTCTCTGGTGATGATTTTATTATCCTTTTACTTTATATTGATTATATGTTGATTGTTGGTCAAAATATCAACATGATTAACAGTTTAAAGAAGCAGTTAAGTAAGTTTTTTTCCATGAAAGACTTGGGGCCAAAAAAATAGATTCTTGGCATGACAATTATCAGAGATAGGGGCGCCAAGAAATTATGGATATTACAAGAGAAGTACATTGAGAAAGTACTTCAAAAGTTCAACATAGATAAAGCTAAAGTGGTTAACTGTCCTCCTGCTAATCACTTTAGGTTGAGTACTAATCAATGCCCTTCGATAAATGAAGAGAAGGAAGAGATGATGAAAGTTCCCTATGCTTTTGCAATTAGAAGTTTGATGTATACTATGATATATACACGGTCTAATATTGCACACGCAGTTAGAATAGTGAGTAGGTTCCTTTCAAATCCTGGTAAGGAATATTAGGCTGCTATGAAGTAGATTCTCAGTTATCTAAGTAGTATTTCCAATGGCCTGTAGACGTAGCCCAAATTAGAGAGTAAACTACATTAAATTTTTGCATATTATTTTTGTGTTTATTTTACCTGTGGGATTAATTCGTAATTTTTCTCAACAGAATACACATGCACTTTTAAAGGTATAGTCGGCTGATCACATTACTTTATAATTCAAGTATATGAGCCAATGTTGCGAATATTGTACCGAACTTGATATCGGATTGAGTTTTGGTACGGAACTGTACCAGTACTGCTCAATATTGGGTACTGTTTCGAATAATTTTTTAAATTTATGAAATAATCCCTTATTTTTTTAAAATTACAAAATAGTTCATTGTCATATTGTATAATTGTACTGTATATTTTTAACTCTATCTCCAAAATAAAAATAATAAATAATAATAACAATTAATATGAAATATCAATAATTTTCAGATATTTCACTTATAAATAATAACCATAATTTATATGAAAAAGACAATCATTATCATACAAATATAAAATTAAGAACAATATACAGTATTTAAAATTTTACAATTTTAATTTTCATTATATAATAAATAATAATTAGATCAAAACATCCAATAAAAAGAATAATAAATATCCTTAACCCTTAAATTATTATAATTTACAACAAGAATTCATGATAAGGAAACAACCAAGTAGAATTGAAACATGAAACAAAAACATATATTATTTAATTTACTATCAATTAAATATATTATATATTTAATTAATTAAAATTAATTATTATTAAAATTCTAAATATATTAATTTATTTTAATTTATAAAATTAATTTAATAATTGTTAATGTATATAATTAAATTTAAAAATATATATTTCAAATAAATTTTGATTTAATAATATATTGTACTGTTCTCTAATCGGTACAGAAAGAAATTTAAAATACTGATATAAAGCACTCTCTTTTTATTGAAAGTATTATGAATAAAAAGAAAGAGACAAAGATACGGAATTGATAAGTTCATCCCCCCTTATGCTAATGGACAAAAATTGGCAAACGAAACAGAAAATAGGCAGAAGCAGCCTATTCTATATTCTAATTCTTATTTTTTTAAAAATAATTAAATTGGACTTTCTTTTCGTAAATATGAAATTTTAGTAAAATATTAATAAAGAAATGAAGAAAACAATTAAGTGCTTATATGAAATAAATAGCTGGTTTTAAGAAATGTTTGTTGGGGAAAATTTTTTTTCTTCTAATTAATCGTGTACAGCCACTTTTGGTGTTGTGGAAAACAAATTTGTGTTATTGTAGAATGAGAATTGACTCCGTTGAACCTCGAAGTGTGAAAATGTACAAAGATGATTCGGCCTACACATCTAAATACGTACTCTGATTGGAATGAGTCAACTACTGTTCCTCGAACACCCCGTATGCGTATCTGCGACTAGCTACTGACGGGGAAGAATTGACTACAAGCATCAAAATTTATTCCTAATAAATGAGAGCGGAAACTGTTGTTTTCAAAAGCATGTTTTCTTATGTTTCTGCCCAATATACATCTAACCCAATGTTTGGTTAGGGTCCTCGTGAGTGAGGACAGTGGATAAACACATAAAAGTTCTGTTCTTCGTACCATTTGCTTGTTATCCTCATCTATTTTCGTTCCGATCTCGAAGGACAAAGACACAAAATTTTGTACCTCCCGACTTTGTGGTACAGAAATTCTTGTCCTATGGACAAAAATACAAGATATTAGAAAATGACTAAAATAACCTCACTCAAACTAACCTATCACTCTCGAAATAATAAAATAAATAATAATAATATTTTAATTAATTAATTACAATATTTTAATTAATGAATAATTATATTTTAATTAGTTATAATTTAATTAATAATAATATTTTAATGAAATATAATGTAATTAATTAAGTAATAATAACAATTTAATTAATTAATTATAATATTTTCATTAATGAATAATAATATTTTAGTCAAATATAATGTGATGTAATTAAATAATAATAATAATTTAATTAATTAATTACAATATTTTAATTAAATAATAATAATTTAATTAATTAATTAATTACAATATTTTAATTAATTAATTAAATTATTATTATTAACTTCTTCTTCTGTGTTCTATTTATCATCTATGTTTGATTTCCTATCGGCTGTGTTGACCTCTATCGTCTATCTTTCGTCTATCACTTAGCATCTACCTTTCCTATCGTCTGTTTTTTACTTTTATGTCTGGGTTTGACTCCCCTATCGTCTGTGTTTTATCATCTGTCTTTCCTTGCGCATAACATAGATGATTCCTTGCGTGTATCTTTCTCGCGTCTGCCTTTCATTTGCGTTTGTATATGACGTCATCACAAACGATTCCTTTTATCTGTGTTTTTCGCATCTGTCTTTCATTTGCGTCTATATATGACGTCATCACAGACAATTCCTTTCGTCTATGTTGTTCCTTTGCGTCTATGAGTGACGTCATCACAGACAATACTCTTCCTCTTTATTTTCCTTCGGATTCAGAGCACGATCTCTCCAATTCTAATATGTTACTCTAAGACTAACAACCTTTGGCAATTCAACATATAAGACTTTTGCACATATGCAATTCATTTTCCCAAATCTTTAAATTAACAAAAATGATACTTAGAAAATGGTTCAATTTCACTGTCTCATTTTTAACACAGTAAGAGTTTGTTACATTTCAACATATACATCAAAACTTAAAACAAAATAAAAAAGGTGTTCAATGCTGATATGCCGACTATGCTATCCAAAATCACTAACTTAGTACAAAAGTCTTATATCTATCTTGGAGTCCGAATGCCTTGCAAGGATCACTTGTCTTCTTGATTTGCACCTGAGGAGGGAAAATTTAGGGGTTGAGTTACACAGCTCAGTGGCTAAAATATTTATAGCCATCGGTAATGAGCTACATATATATCTATTCATTCATTATTCAAATCTCAATACTTCATCACATAGATCATATTGAATGTAATTTAACAGCAAAGCATAACTTAACATGTCAAATGAAAATACGCAAACAATTGGCTCGAGGGTTCCGTGAACAAAACAGAGAAACCAATGGTTTACTCCGTGAACAAAACGAGTCCATTTTTGGATCTTGTGGGTCACAAGCGGGCAGCCGGGAGAAGGCTTTACGTCGACGTGCACGTGACTAACGAAACGGTTCCACTTTCGCCCAAACACAATAAATTTATCCTAAATTTAGTCAATCACAATTTGCACTTTTATGCTTCTTTCATTTTATCATTTTCTTATATTTCATGCTTTTTCTTCTTTTCATTCAATACCAATTGTCATAACCTTTTTCAAGGTATCACATAACCACAACGCATCATGCAATTTCAAATATGCAGAATTACTGCAATTTCAAACATAAAAATTTCATGCAAAACACATACACACACATAGGCAAGGGATTGCCTAATTACACAACAACTATAAATATTTTACCCACCTAAGATGCTTGACAATCCAAATTCAATGTTGTCTTTCTTCTTCGCCTTGGATCGGGCTTGTTTGGTTTCCTATAACAAACCAAGTTCTCATTCAATAGAAAATTCAATTTGAAAACCCATAGAACCGAAAGCATAAAATTGACTCTAGGATACTGAAACCCACACTTTTCCCAAGCTCTTTAAACCAAAGCCCCTCAAAACTCCAAGGGATTTCAAAATTGACTTACCTTGAATCTTCACCAACTAGTGAGATTCTTGGCTCTAAAGAAAGCTCTTCCTTTTCTTTTTCTTTTTCCCTTCATGAGTAACCCCCAATTCTCTCTTTAAGACTAAGAAAATTCGTGACCTAGTTCAAAGCTCTCTTCTTTTAACTCCACCGAACTTCTCTTCTTCTTTCTTTCTCCTTTACTTTTTGATGTTATCTCCTTCTTTTCTTCATTCACGTTCTTAGGTCTTCTTATTTACTAGACAATCTTTTCCTCTTCCCATTCTACCCTTAATGGGTGAGAAAAGTCTGCCTTACCCTTCCTTTAATGCCTTAGTGCTTATAACCTTAGGTCATCTTCTAAAAATACCCTTGTGCATCCTTAATTCTTCAATTTAACTTATACCATGCTATACTCTAACTTAATCTTAATTCTTCCACTTAATACTTCAATTTCTATCAATCTATGGAATAAATCCTCCTAAACTTAACATAATTAACTCCAATTAAAATGATTTACCCATCAAGAACACAAAATTTATTCAGTTCAAGCTTACTAAAATAATATAATTTTCGGGGCCTAACATTTGGAGATAAAAATCCCCCACTGATATAGAAGGAGCAACACAAGTAGTAAGAGCGATGCAAATTTCTTAAAGAAAAGATGGATTTGAAAAAAAATGAAGAGTTTTATGTTCTATTTTTTTCAACTATTGTGCTTTTATATTTTGTTTTAGTATGGAGCTTCTAATATCCAAAGCTTTAATATGGCTACAGAGAGCCAGTTTTTCCTCATCAATCAAAGTTAATTTGGTAAGGTCAAGATGGAGATAAATTTGAATTTCAACAAGCTTGCTCCCGTTGGCCTCTATATCCAGACATTTGCTTATGGTATTCTTTAAACGTAGCTGCTTGAGGCCAATTTTAATATGTTTAATTTCCTAACGAACTTGTATTGCTCAAACCCCTCTACCTTAAGATCCAATCCCTATTTAAGAACTTCTTGGAAACCCTCGATCTTTGTTAAATAGTTTAAGAACCTAAAGGAGCCAAAACCTTGCCATTTTTTAAGAAGTAATGAACTTTCATGGGGTCGGTATTATAGCATAAGGGATGCTTAAACTCATAAGGAATTAAGTTAATCAATACTAGTTAATAAGAATGTTGTCCAATTTTTACTTAATGAGTTAGTTCCATTGTTGTTTATTACTTTAAGTGAATTGATGACACTCATAAGCTAAGTACATGACCCTTATATCTTCAAAGCAAGGCCCTATATCATTGCAAGGAAGTTTGAAACAATTCTCACTTTAAGCCTTTATAGACAAAAGAATGTAAGTAAAATCTCTGATTAGAATTCAAGGGATTGATATATTGGGTCCTGTTGTAATCAGATTAGTCCATAGGCTAGACCTTTAAAATCCAAAAATAAAGGCATGTATGAATGAGAGATCGGATTTACAATTGCTCCATTTGAAATTAATCAACCAATAAATTGCATGGTCATTAGTAGAAATGTTGATAACTTTAACCTTTTTAGGATAAAAAACAATAACTATTTTCCCCTTATAATGAAATTAGTGATTAGAGATAAAACTTCATCCTTATTTAAAAAATCAAAGTTAATTATAATCCTCTTTTAGAAAACCTTACCAGTTCTTCAATATGCTTTTCTGAGGTTAGCAGAGGTCGGCTTCCAATGCTATGATATATGAACAACTTCATCCATAAGTTCCCCCCGGTCATTCAGACACATTAAATTGATAACATCCATCAAGGCTTGAGACATTTTCACTTGAACACATGGCTTAGAAAAACTTATTCTCTTTATAGAGGTAGTATACTCAGTTATACATAGTGGATGACCTATATAGCTTGTTAACTAGCTCAGGCTAGCAATAAGCTAATACTTAAGTGGCACATAATAAATATTAATCCACAATGGAACATACTTGAGCTTCATCTAGTCTAATTTCAAACCATGAGACCAAATTTGTAAGAAGATAAGTTTATCTTTGATGTCCAAGGTTCAACTTCAAGGACCTTGAGAGGTTCTTCCATCGAGCCAAATTTAAAGATGAATAAACCTTAGGATAGATGAATGTTTTGACCAGCCCTATTTTACCTTAATAAAGCTTGTTCTATGAAAATATAGTTAGAAATGTAGATTTTTTATTAGAGAAACAACCTACTAAACTAGTATTTCATTTCATAGCTTCCCGCAAAAAGAATGTCCTTATGTGGCTAGACTATTACTGGTCTTCTTTATAAGAAGGACAAAAATATCTTGGTTTCTTCAAAGAGGAAGGTTGACCCACCACTTGAAACTAGGTCCTCCTAAGGGAATAACCAAAAGCACTGATGGAACCATTGGAGGTATATTAAGAGCTTCCTTGACCAGTGTGTAAACATTAGGCTATATGGAAGAGGAAGGTTCTCCACTGTGGTCTGGGTAACAGAGATAGGTAAAGGGCAACAAAAAGACGTTAAACGATGGAAATATCTTACCAAGGTGCTAGTCTAGCCGACTTTAAAGCTTACAGTAGCCATATAGAAAGAAAATGGAAAGAAGCAGAAAAGCAATGTTTGAATTACTATTACAAAAGTTATAATAATGTGAAGGTGGGGACATGCTAGTAAGGGAAAGGACTAAAATGTCCATATGTCAACAAGGGTTCCTAAGATAAGTGAAAATAATAAGAGGAAGAAGGCACAAGTAAATAACAATGGAAGGTGTCGAAGAAAGTGGAAGGGAGAGATTAGTAAAGAAGCTAGTAGGCAGTTGAACAAAGAGGAGAAGTTAGGGATTGGAATCAACATTAAAGCCATCACAAAATCTCGTAGTGGTTAGAAAGTGGCTTCTTACTCATACACTACCCATCACTCTCACACTCTCCACCAATATTGAAATGAGGTGATTTAAAATATTGTAAAAACTTAAGAAATTTTTTAATAATACATAAACACACACTTAGAATTAATTCAAATTTATTAATTTTCTAATTAAATAAAACGTTCAGACTAATGTATTTTAATTAACCGTCATCTTTTAGAATAATTCTCACTTTAGTTGTCAATTTATGCAAAAATTGAAAATAGGGAGTGAAAGGAAAAATTTGGAGCAAGATCAACAAAGTGATGAGTGTGGACCATAAAAAAGTAATTTGCATAAATCTAATTTTTGAAAACATTACAAAAATCTTATGTAAAAGTGATATATAGTATGCTTAAGATTTTGTTAAATTATAATGATTAGGAGTATTTAGTCATATAATTGTGTTTGAATTGTATAACGTGCGACACATAGTTGCAGTTGCATATTTGGAAAATTACTTATGATGTATTGTATAAAGTCAATACTTTATATGTATACGATTAACGTGCTTATGATTAACGTATACTATTTAATTTGCATTGAAGCTTTGTTTAGATATTGATTTATGCTTTTACGATATATGAAGTGAAAAATAATTGGCGGTAGACTATCAAACAGATGTCCTCATGCCATAAGAGGATATATTTTAGAGTTCAAATCACTTGTTCTCGTTACCTTTTTTAGGAGCATTTATCCATTAATTTCTTTAAGTCTCATTTGCTGAATATGCCCATGCTCATCAAAATAAAGCTAACGACAGCTCAGAAGCACGTCTGTAAATGAATATAAATGGAAGAATTGACCACAAGGCTATAATCTGTCTCTTTCTATACGTACATACACAGTGGAAATTATTATTTTCAAAAGCACGTTTCAAATGTTCCTGCTTAATAACTTGTGAAAAGGGGTCATGATTCCGCTAGTCTACGTGCTCAGAATTTGACAGCATATTCGAATTGTGGAGTATGTCAAGTTGATTAATGCTTTGAGTAATGACACTGGACACTCTACATACTGAGAATCTGGATCCCTGTTGAAACGGGAACAGTGTCCATATGAAAAAGATGCTGTAGGGTAGTGGGCACGGTGTCTAGATACACTAACAACCAAAAACCTGGGTCAAAGTCTTCTGGAAACGACAACAGATGAAAGAAGCAAAGCTTCTTTTTCGAAATTGAACGAACATATTTATGATGGAGCGGTAGCCCCAAAATTATTTCTTCCTCTGACCTAGATGATAACGGCACCTCCTGTAGTGAAGACAAACTTAAACGTCTTCAAAATAACTTTGTCGGCATTGCAAAAGAAGTTGGAACTTCTGCACGTTGTAATCACCAGCGGACAACTGTATCATGTAGAGCAATGACCCATGTTTGAATAATTCTAAAGATATTTTTCGGCGGTTAAAGAAAGTTCCATTTCAATAATTTCAAGTTCCACTCCTGGTGAAGGTGTTACACGTTAACGCATTGTTTTATACATGAAAAACAACTTACAAAACTCAAGTCTGTTTGAGTTGGATAATGAATATATAGTAATATGTATTTCAGTGATCAAATTTTATTTTTGAATTGTTCCTCATTTATGTGATTGAGGAATCATACTTCCATTTTTCTAACTTTATTGAATTTTTTGTCTTCTTATTTTTACGTTTAATAACGATTATAATATATATATATAAGTTTAACAATTTCGAGTTAAAGTTATTAATCATATTTGGAATAACAATTGGCTTATACTTATTACATATTTGAAAAGTCCATGAAATTTTGATTTCTTATACTTATGAAATCGAAAGTTTTTGCATTAATATTTTTCTTTTGTTTCTATATTTTTCTGTTTTTATTTATATACATCATAAATTTAAACATTAGTTTTAAAATATCTCAACTTTAGTGCAGCCTATCAAGAGAAAGATATTTTGTTGAAGTATGTCATGTCATTTTATTGCTCACGGGTATGTATACAAGTTGGGGTAAAACAAAATTTGTTACATGAATAACAGAAAATGATTCCCTATAGCTGTTATGTAGTATTTTCTTTTACATTAATACGCCCCCTCAAGTCCGATGGGGTGTCAAAAACATTGAGACTTGTCCAAAAATGAAAGAAATTTTCAGAACCTAAATGTTTTGTAAAAATATCAGCAAGCTGATCCTTTGAACTGAGGAAGGATATAGTCAATGACTTGACTACCACTTTGTCAGGAACAAAATGAAAATTGACATCCATATCTTTAGTCCAATAATGGTAAACTGGGTTGGCAGCGAGATAAGTGGCACCAATATTGTCACACCAAAGAGTGGGAGCATGAGAAAGGGAAACCATTAACTCACGAAGCATTGTTTGTAACCAGATAGTCCCCCCTAATGTAGTGGCAAGAGAGTTGTACTCAGCTTCAGTATTTGAGCGAGCCATGGTATTTTGCTTCTTGAAACACCATGAAATCAAGTGGGTGCCAAGAAAAATGCAATATCCACCAATTGATCTTTGATCATCAAGGGAACCTGCCCAATCAACATCAAAATATGTATGAAGAGTTAAAGTGGTTTTAAAAGGAAAGAAGAGGTCATGGTTGAGGGTTTCTTTTAAGTACCTTAAAATTCGTTTAACAGCACTCCAATGAGAGACTTTTGGATTATGCATAAATTGGAAAACCTTGTTTACTGAAAAACCGATGTTGGGTCGTGAATGAGATCAATCTTAAAGGGCTCCTACGATGTTTATGAAGAGGGTGGGGTCATCAAAGGTAGGGGAATCAAAGGAGGACAGCTTTGGGGAAATTGCCATGAGTGAGGAGACAGATTTTGCATTTTGCATGTTGCTACGATATAGCAAATCCTTGATATATTTCCTTTGGGTAAGAGCTACACCTTCCTTGGGAAAATCAACTTCCATACCCAACAAATAGGATAATGGGCCTAGATATTTAACAAGGAAGGCTTGACTCAAGGCATTAATGAATGATTCAATGGCAGTGTCATGTGAAGATGTAAGCACAATATCATCGACATACACTAGCAAATAAATTTTGACAGGTCTATGAGCAAATAGAAATAATGAAGGATCAGCTTTGGAAGATATAAAACCATACCCAATGAGCCAAGAACTGAGTTTAGGAAATCATGCCCGCGGGGCCTGTTTGAGACCGTATAGAGCCTTCTCCAATTTGCAAACATGAGTCGGAAGCAAAGGATCAATAAAGACTTGTGGCTGTTGCATGTAGATAATGTTTGTCAAAACACCATGAAGAAAGGCGTTTTGGACATCGATTTGTCTCATTTGCCATTTTTGAGCTACGACCTGGCAGAGAATAAGTCAACTAATTTAGGCTTTAGCCAGAGGGCTTAAAGTGTCGAGAAAATCGACCGCTTCACGTTGGTGATAACCCTTGGTGACGAGGTGTGCTTTTCACCGCTAGATGGAGCCATCAGAGTTGTATTTGGTTTGATAGATCCACCTACAACCAAAAAATTATAAGATGGGTTAGGGGGTCCAATTGTGTGATTTTGAATGAAAGCATTATACTCCTCATCTATGGCTGAACGCCATTCGGTAAGTTTGGAGGCTGTTGTGTAGCTGGGTGGGGTGTTGGAAGGGGTGGTTTTAGTGGTGAAACTGTGTCGAGTAGGATAAGGAATTGCTCCATCAATGAGAACACAAGGACGAGACGAGTTAGTGAGAGCTAGGATAATGATGGGAGATCTTGGAGGAAGGACATTCAAGTGGGAGTGGTGAGATAAAGTAAGGACAGGTGGATTTGATGGTGAAGGAGAAGAAGGAGAGGTAGAGGATGACCTGTGTGGAGTCAGGGTGGATGTAGAGGGAAGTGAGGAGGTGGGCCAAGGCCCATGATTGAGGGAGTGATAAGAGGAAGAAAAACACTAGATGGTTGTAGAGAAGATAGAGTAGGTGGAGCTGTGGATTAAGCATGAGAAAACGAGGCCTCATTAAATAGAATATCACGAGAAATATAACGTCTGTGAGAAGAGAGATCCGAACACTTATAGCCTTTGTGTAAGGAGCTATAGCCTAGAAATATATAAGATTTTGATTTAAAATGCATTTTATGATTATTGTAAGCCCTAAGGTTAGGCCAACATTCACAACCGAATACTTTAAGGAATTTGTAATCGGGATCCTTGTTATGAATAAGAGAATAAGGAGATTTGCTTTTTAAATTTAGAGAGGGAAGACGAATAATAAGGTAAATGGTAATTTCAAGAACATTGGCCCAATATTTGTAAGGTAATGTTGCATGTGCCAGTAAGGAAAGTCTGGTTTCAACAATATATCTATGCTTGCATTCTACAAGTCGATTTGTTGATAGGTATGTGGGCAAGTGAATTGATGTTTAATGCCAAGTTTTTGACAATGAGAAGTGAATGGTTTAAATTCACCACCACCATTGGTTTGTAAGGAAATTATTTTGGAATTGAATAAACGTTCAACTTAAGGAATACAAGTATGGAAAGTGTGATAAACATCATATTTAAGTTTAAGTGGAAAAAACCAACAACACCGAGTGTATTGATCAATAATGGAGAGATAGAAACAAAAACCATCTATAGAAAAATACAGGGTTGACCCCCAAACATCAACACAAAGAAGTTGAAGAGGCTTAGAGGCCTAGATCTGTGTTGAAGAGAAGGGATGTTGATGACTTTTGGCTAACGGACAGTGAGGGTAGACATAAGTGTAGTCTGTGTGACCAAAGATCAAACGATGCTAATGTAAGATGTGAGACACAAGATGAAAAGAGGAGTGACCTAAACGCTAATGTCATTGAGCAGTGGTGTTTCGTTCATCGATATTAGTGGAAGGAGAAGATAGTGTTGCTGGTGCAGGTGGGAAGACATAAAGGCTATTAATGTTGGGACCGGTGAGAAGGAGTTTCCTAGTCACAGTGTCCTTCACACAGAAAAAGGTATAATGAAATTTAAAGAAATAATTATTTTCAGAGTAGAATTTACAAACAAGGATAAGATTTTTGGTGATTGAAGGCACATAAAGCAAGTTATTGAGTGTGAATGAAGAAGAAGAAGAGAGAAGTGTGGAGTCATTGATATCCTGGATGGATAGTGCAGTCCCATCGCTTACTCGAACCTAGTCACCATCGTTGTATGTCCCATCGCTTACTTAAACCTAATCACCATCATTTATGGTTGAGAGGTGAGGTTGAGGTGATCAAGATTATTAGTGATGTGGTGTGTTGTGGCTGAGTCAGGGTATCATGTATTATCAAGGTAGGTTTTTGTAAAATTGGTTGAGGAGGGAGGGCCCTCATATTGGTAAGAGTGATAGAAGCGGTGTTGACATTGGAGGGCAACATGACCTGGTTTTCCACATACCTTATCAGGTGGAGTACGGATTGGAGGATGATGGGTAGGTCTTTAGAGGATTTTAGTAGCTGCCGTAGGGTGGTGTATGTGGATAGGTATTATGACGACCTCCTTTGTGATTGGAGCGACCCTTGATGTTGTTTCTACCAGACCTCTCTCCTTGTGAATAGCCTCGACTACGTTGATCATGTCCTCTAGTAGTTGTTATGCTTAAGGAGCATTGGCTCTGTTTGAGTGAGCTAATATGCTTTCATGGACAAGAAGATGCTGGAAAAGCTCCTAAGAGAAAATAGTGGTGGATCTTGTGGTGATGGATGTCACAAATGATTCATAAACTGGATCAAGGCCAGTCAGGAGATATGAAACAAAATCAAGGTTAGGTAGAGGGCTACTGTTGATGGCTAAAATATCAACTAGAGCTCGTACCTTAGAGAAGAAGTCAGTGATGGAGAGATCTCCTTATTTTAGGTTGGCTAATTTAGTTCTGGCTTGGAATTATTTAACTTAGGATTTTGAGGTGAACAGAGAATTAAGAGAAGTCCAAAGTTAATGAGCAATGGTGGAAGAAAGAACATGACGCAAGACAGATTCGAAGATGGAGGAGAAGAGGATGCTCAACATAAGTTGATTGGCTTTCTTCCAGGCAGAATATTTTGGATTAATGATAGGTTGGTCAGGAATAAATTGAGGAGGAGGAGTAAGACTTCCATCAACATGTTGATACAAGTCTTGACCTCGGAGATAGGCACTAACTTACACTTTCTAAAGAGGGAAATTTTCGGTGGTGAGTTTGCTAGTGACTACATAGGAGAAAGAAGGTATAGGTGATGAGTGATATTCAACAGATGTGTCAGCTATTGAGTGAAAACAGGAAGGGACATGTGTTCTAAAGGCTTTGATACCATATATATCTAGAGAAAGATATTTTGTTAAAATATGTCATGTCATTTTATTGTTCACAGGTATTCATACAAGTTGAGGTAAAACAGAATTGTTACGTGAATAACAAAAAATGATTCCCTACAGTTGTCATGTAGTATTTTCTTTTACATTAATACGGTCAATATGATATATTCACTAGTATGATAAAAGTGCTGGATTTTGATTTTTTAAAGAAAATGGTAGGGACAACAAATAATGTCCATTCAATCAGGACTTTTCGATGTAACAAGAGAAAGCATTTAATATGGAAAAAATAAGTTAACTCTAAAAAGAAATTATAATCTTAGAAGCAGTCTGTCATAATGTTACGAATATCGAATCGGACTTGGTACCAGATTGAGTTCTGGTGCAGTACTATACCGATATCGATCAATATCGGGTATCGTTTCAGGTAATTTTTTAAATTTATGAAATAGTCCATGAATTTTTTTAAAAATTTGCAAAATAGTCTATTGTCTTATTGTACAGTTGTGCTAAATACTTTTAACCCTGTCTCCAAAAATCATAATAATAAATAATAATCACAATTAACATGAAATAACAATAATTTTCAAATATTTTACATATAAATAATAACCAAAATTTATATGAAAAAAGACAATCATCATCATACAAATATAAAATTAAAAATAATACAAAGTATTTAAAATATTACAATTTTAATTTCATTATATAATAAATAATAATTACATCAAAACATCTAATGAAAAGAACAATAAATATCCTTAACTATCAAATTATTACAATTTACAACAAGAGTTCATGATAAGGAAACAAACAAGTATAATTGAAATATAAAACAAAACATATATTATTTAATTTACTATTAATTAAATATTTTATATTTAATTAATTAAAATAACTATTACTAAAATTATAAATATCTTAATTTAATTTATAAAATTAATTTAATAATTATTAATAAATATAATTAAATTTGAAAATATTTTTAAAATATATAAATTTCGAATAAATTTGATTTAGTAATTAAAATATAAAATAAATATTAGTTTATAAATAATAAATTATTTATTTTAAAAATAAAATATTTTTATTAATACTTTATTAATAAATATTATATAAAAGATTGAAATAAATTTAAATAAAATAATTTATTTTTAAGTTTTATTAAATGTATAATTATTATTAGTAATAAAAATATTTATTTTATTTTAAATTTAAAATTTAAAATCACAATAAAAATTGAACTAAATAATTAATTAAAAAATTTTGAAAAAAAAAGTGGATGAGAGGGTAAGTTTTTCAAAAAAAATTTTTGAAAATTTTACTAATAAATTCCTATATTTTTCGAAATTTTTAATACTAATTAATATTTGACTGATATTTATATCTGATACGTAAAAGATAAAACCTTTATTTCGTTGTGACAACTGAGAACGAAGTTTAACGTCATGGTCTGGCAATTGTTTTTTACTTCCATTATCTTACAAACTATGGCTACATAAATCACCATCGTCAACGTGTTATCGGATTTCCTCATTTTACTTCTTGAAAAGTACACCCGCAAAGTTCTTTTCAGTTAGCATTTGACCAACGGAAACGAAGCTGTAGTGGCGTTTGAACTAGAGATCTACGAAGATGACGAGAATATTAGTCAAAGTACGACAAAACATCCACTTGACCCCAAGACAAACGAAGAGGGCCAAAAGCGCGTCTGCGACATCGCTTCGGTTGATGTCATTAACAAGACATCAGCATAGTTCATGCAACATGTGCCCGTTAATTTCGTCCCTGACAAGGAAGCTTCTTAATGTTCACGGGAATTGAAGTTAAACATGAAATGGGCTGTGACTTTTGAATAAGAATTATCATGGTACTTGCTTTCTGTTCCACCTACTTGCGTGTTTTGAGGTACATGTGTACTTACTCCGGAAAGGAGAAAGAATGGATATACCTCATCACCAAGCAGAAATGGAAACCTCAGTCCAAAGGGCAAGAGGAGCAGAGGTGTTCTTCATAGACACGGTTGCTTGGTGTTTCACTTTCAGACATGTTATTATCATGCAGTTCGTGATGGTTTGCAGGTTGCAAATCTTAATTTGGTCACATTTGCACGTTAGCCAGCATTGAAATCTTAATTTCAGATAAACATGACTTTTTTTAATGAGAAAATTTCTCAACAAAAGACGTCCAAGTTAGATATTCTTGTACTAAAAATGTTTAGTAGATACATTTATTCTTTTAGTGAATTTGAGATTATATTACTTAAAAAAATTTTCATGTACGAAATATAAAACTCTATCAAGACATGGCTAAATATTATATGAGTTAATTATTTCTAACTATTAGGCTTTTTCAGACCGAATGTTATAGCGAAATTTTTATTAAGTGTTGTTGATACAATAAATAAGAAAAGATCAAGATATTATCTCACATGTTAAAAAACAAATTCTCTTAAAATTAAACTCTTATTTGCTAGTACCAACCCCATTCTTCGACCTATGATAAGTCCAACAACAAAAATAAGACTTAAATCATCAAAATATTCTATAGTACATTTTTAATCTTTGATTACGGGATTAAAATTCTATAAGGAAATAATTTCGAGGAAAGTAAAAAATAAAAATACTAGCTAAATCAGAGATCGCTCTGAAGTATATTTATTTCAAACATTTTGAAGCTAAATCTAAGTTGTGGAACAAAAAATCTTTAGAAATATTGAGAAAACAAGGGGGAAAAAAAAAGAAATAGATACCAAGCTCAGCGTGATTTATTGGACATGATATGACAAGCTCTAACAAAGAAGCATCTGAGTGGCCCGGACTTGCGGCATCCTGTTAAATGGAACAAGGCTTAATAGAGGCTTGCTTGCCCAAACCTAAACATAGAATAGGGCCATAGGCCTTTATGCCCTTATCTCTACTTTGTATTGTCCCCATGGTGGATCCAAAACCCATTATGGGGAGCAGTGGCAATACTTCTATAACAAAAATTAAATGCATCCCGATATCCTAAATCAACAAATCATTACATAATTTTCCACTGTCTTGATAACTTTTACTTGAAAATATTATTGTTAATTTAGTGCACCGTTAATGTAATAAAGATATTTGCAAGGATGTTGTTAATAATTTGATCAACAAGAACTATAAATTGATTCCATATTAGCTAACCATTAGTTAATTATTTAATGCAAACAAGTAGTTATGTGAAGATTACTTGTACAAACAAGTTAATTATTTCCGCTGCTCTAACAAATTGGTGTCTGTAATATGATTATGCTATTCTCTAGTTGAAAGATTAGCTTTTTTTGTTGTTGTTGAACTTGCTTCTTTGTACAAACTTTGGATTTGGCTTAAGCCATAAGTAATACCATTCTTTAATTTTTTTGAAAGTTACGTGAAGAAGAATGATTATATTATTAATTAAATCAATATAGATTACCCATATAAAAGAAATTTGATAATTTCAAACATAATTTTTGAAAAAAAAGGCTTACATTTTTAGCGTTATCGTGATATTATCTACTTTATATGTTTTTAATTTGTTAAATTATGAAACATAGTATACGAAGAGAACTGAAATAGCAAGAGCCTATGGCTTAGTTTAGGGGAGCGGTGGCGGTTGATAACTTATTGAAATCAACCTGCTAAAATAATAAATACATAAATACTTATGTATTTGAGATTACTGCTTTGGTAATTGCTGAAACGTAAAAATATGTGTTTGGCAAGTATGGTTGTAATTGTTGAAAAAAGATAAAATGACTAAAAAGTCTATTGATTTAATAAACTATTAATTGTTGTATAAATAATTAAAAAATATATTACTAGTCATATAAATTTAAATTTATAAATTATAAAATATTAAATTAAAATAAGAAAATATAAATTTAATAAATAATATTTCATAAAAATATGTTATTGGTCATATAAATTTAAAATTATAAATAATAAAATATTAAATTAAAATAAGAAAATATAATTAAAATAAATTTAATAAGTAAAATAATTTATAAAAAAATATATTATTAGTCATATACGTTGAATTTGTTTTCTATTAATTAAGGGTATAATGAAAAATAATAATTATCAAAAGATTATTAATAGAAAGTAAAATTTCTACCACAGAAGCACTTTCTTACTGCAGTTCTCTTTTTGCTTATTGATTTCTACAATGGTATAGTAAAATTTCTACCACAGAAGCACTTTCCTACCACAACTCTCACTTTGCTTATTGATTTCTACAATGACACAGTATTTTTCTCCAACCTCTGATTGTTTGCCCGCAGATTCAAATGTGTGAGTGTATTTAAAGCCTGCGATAAATAAGTACTTATCTCTATCGTATTGCAAATTCAAATGCAGCCTATGCTTATTTTATCTCCTAAAAAGTTGCGGCCTTCACTTGTTGTCGTGCATAAAAAGATCTCTTACTTTCACCAAAAATGTATTTCTAGCTTTATTTTTGTCCATTATTGTGAAATTAGTCAACGAATCCATACTTATCAAGTTTGGTGATATCATCGTCGCTTGAACCATATGCTTATTGTCCCTGTTGAAGTTCTGAACGTCCATTGTCCCTGTTGAAGTTAACGCGTAGAAGATGACAAGTTATGCTGCACTACTGGTCCAGAGCAGCGCTGCCCATGTGATCCTCTTTTAGAGTTTGGAATTCAATACCTAAGAAAATGACCTTGCTCATTACAGGCTTTGCTACTCTACCCAGAGCAGCACTGCCCATGTAATCCTTTTTCAGAGTCTAATTTGGAATTCAATACGTAGGAAAATGACCTTGCTCGTTGCAGACTTTGCTACGCTATCTATTGGTCATGTGTCACTACTAATGGTCAAAAATTAATGGTGGCATATCTCAAAATTATCATTCGAGATTCAATTTCAATTTCTAAATTATTATCACATGAAAAATGGATTTTCCTTGTCTGTTATTTTTGCATAAAAATCAAAATTTGTTTGCTGGGATAAGGAAGACTGGTTTTGATGTTAAGGACAACACAAATTCATGGTAACTATGTCATCGCTTCATGAAACTTTCTATAGAATATTAGCATGTGGGTTATATTTTCAGGTTTGGCGTCCACAGAAATTTCTTTCCAGAACTTAATATCGTCTAGTCTACTCTTCAAATCAATGTCCATAATATTCGCAAAATCCCGTTGTTCACATCGAAAATTTAGGTACTTTTTAACCTATCTCATTGAAATTTGTACCTATCTCCTCCTATTTGACGCATGAGAATTTGTCTGTACTATTTTTTGGCAGTGCACCATCTGCTTCTAACATCATCAAGAATCATTTCCATATCAACCAGAGATTCGGACGGCTACACCAATCAAACTCAAATCGTTCAAGCAAGCACTAAATGGCAGAAGCATCTTGTATGTTAGCCCTTCAACATTTCCTACAAAACCATGTGCTCTCAAATGCTTATCTCGTCATGAAAGCTCCTACGTGCTTGGTAGTCAGCTTTTCAGTAAGTTTCTTAACGGACTTAATTAGTGGTAAGTTCTCCAGCACCCGACCATTAAGCCTCTGGATATGTTGCCGAATACTCGTACGCACAAAAATTATAATTATAATGAATTATGTATGTAGAAAAAAGAGAAAATTTGAGCAGAAAATTGTTTTATATTTTTGTGTGTAAAATTATTAAAGAAAGGAGGTATTTATGAGTTGAATTAGACACGGTCCAAAATATATGCTATTGTTACAATTGTTACACCCTAAACATATGTTACTGTTACAACCATTTTATAAAATAAAGCCTAGTGTTATGATTTTTATATTTTATTTTCCTATTAAACCTAAGGTGGTAAGGAGATGGACATCTTAAATTTGAATACAACTTCTTGAAATCGTTAAGGTGGACAAAATTTGGTGAAAATATCTATCATTTGAGAATATGATAAAGTAGGATCAAGTTAAATAGTACCTTAAATAATATGGTATTGTATAAGGTGATAATCAATCTTAATATATTTTGTATGCTTGTAGAAGACATCATTATGAGCAATTTGTATAGCAGTATGATTATCACAAAGGAGAGGAGTTGCAAAAGAAAAGGAAAAACTCATATCTTGAAGTAACCAAGGTAGCTAGAGGATTTTAGAGGTTTGTGCTTGTAAGGGTTTAGTATTTTGCTTCTATACTAGGATGAGAAATAATGGTTTATTTCTTATTGTGCTATAAAATGAGGGATGTGCCAAGAAAAAAAAAAAGCCAGTAGCTAAATATTAATAAGTTAAGCCTCCAACCCAATTAACATCATAGTGTTATCATAACTCTAATAAAGAAGAATGAAAAAAGTGACCATGGAAAAGAGTATGTATCTCTGATGTATTGATACGAAGAAAAATAAAGAATTAAGTAGTATAATGTCTTGAGAAATTAATTGACTAATAATATGAAAAACATGAGTAGTAATGTTAAGACGGAAGATAGTGGGGCATACTTACCGAAATACACATTTCAACCAATTTGGGATAGATTATGCTAACTTCTTTCGTGGGAGAAAGGCTTGCTAATAAATGGAATTGTTCCATAACTCAACCGACTCCTCGGGTTTTGACTACGTCGTCAATCTTCCTTCCATCTCTCAAAGAACGAAATCAGGAGCATAATAACTCAAACAACGTGTCTCAGGACCTAATAGATCCCTAACTAATTAATAGTAAACAGTAACATCACTAAGGAGAGTCTCATCAATAGTAGGAAAATGAACATTGGGTTTAAGAAGAGTGATAGTAGTTTTGGTGTCAGTGATACTAACATGAGTGGCTTATTTTACTTATGATAGATAATGGTTAGATTTATCAGATACAACTTTAAGACCCAAACAATAAATAAGATTAGGCAAGTATTTCATCTCAAATTGTTAGTTTTCAACGAACTTAAGAGTGGAAATATCTTGAGAGTCATTGTCAATAATTATTATTTCGTTAACATAAAGGAGAAGAGGAGTGTACAAACAAACAAGTTATGATCATAGGAGCTAGATTGAAAGCCAAGAAGACTAATAGTGGGACTAAAATTGGCAATCTAGGCCTAAGGAACTTGATTCAGACTATATAAAGTTTTTCAAAGTTGATAAACTTTACTAGATAGATTATAATAACTAGGAGAATGTTATACATACACTTTTTCTATAAGATCACCATTTAAGAATACATTTTTGACATTCATTTGAAATAACAACCAATGCTTAGTAGTAGTAACTATAATGAGAGTACAAATTGAGGTTAAATGGTTAACATAAGCAAATGTATCCTCTTAGTTAATATCATACTCTTGTGTAAGTTCTTCAGTGATGAGTCTAACTTTATATCATTCAACTAATCCATTATTTAGAACCAACAACATGCTTATCTGAAGGTAAGTTGACTATGTCTTAGGTATTGGTACTAGTAATTGTCTATAATTCTTTGTACATCGCTTTATGTTATAAAAGGTCAGAGTTTGCCTCGCCATAGGTAAGAGGTTCATATAGGGAGACAATGGTAGAATAAATATGAAAAGCTCAAAAACAATACATGGACGATTTACTTAATTCATATAAAGAGCAATAAGTAAAGGTATAGGAGGTCTTGATGAGTGAGTGAATATAGGAGGATATTCTAGAGGAAATGATGGAGCTATAGTTGTTAGAAATACGATAGGATCAAGCATAGGTTATGTTGAATTGCCAGAACTATTATATTATGATCCTATATAAGAAATCTCACGAAATAAGGATGCACTGAGATTAAAAAAAGTTGACAAGAAGTTTTAATTATACAAAATTTTATGAGAGATAAGAACATCTTATGTTAAAAAATGTCACAAGTTAAGATATACAAAATCTTTGTGACAAAGGATCTGAATACCTATCCCTTTCTGTGTTCTATTATATATCAAGGGATCCTAATACCTATCCCCTTTGTGTTCTATCACATATTGTTGGACCTTGGAAAATTTTTTCAATTATTATCAATTTATTTGTTTAATTTTATTTATTTATTTTAATTACGATTTGTTTGTTTAGTTATTATCTTAGAATTGGTTCATTAAATTTAGTAAGCATGTGTGTTCTATCACATATTGTTGGACCTTGGAAAATTTTTTCAATTATTATCGATTTATTTGTTTAATTTTATTTATTTATTTTAATTACGATTTGTTTGTTTAGTTATTATCTTAGAATTGGTTCATTA
>JAOSBN010000006.1:35732468-35743947 GCA_027563595.1 Erythroxylum suave | reverse complement strand
TTGGGAAAGCTTACAGGAGGCTTTGGGAACTAAGTTGCACTTTAGTACAGCTTTCCATCCACAGACTGATGGAAAATCGGAGAGCACAATCCGGACTTTGGAGGCAATGTTGAGAGCTTGTGTTATGGATTTCAAAGGCTCATGAGATGATCATCTGCTGTTAATTGAATTCGCCTATAATAATTCCTATTACTCGGGAATCCAAATGGCACCTTATGAGACTTTGTACGGTAGCAGGTGTAGAACTCCTATTTATTGGGATGAGGAAGGTGAAAGGAGGCCTTTAGGGCCTGAATTGGTACAAGTCACAGTTGATAAAATTAAATTGGTGAAAGAGAGACTTAAAGTAGTTCAAGATAGGATGAAAAGTTATACGGATGCACATAGAAGGGAGATGGAATTCGGTGTTGGAGACAAAGTTTTTTTTACAGCTTCTCCATAGAAAGGGATTTTGAGGTTTGGTAAGAAGGGTAAGCTTAGTCTGAGATACATAGGTCCTTATGAGATCACTGAGAAGATTGAGCCTTTAGCCGATAAGTTAGCTTTGCCACCGGAATTGTCTAAGATTCACAATGTCTTCCATGTATCGATGTTAAGGAAGTACCGATCAGATCAGATCCTTCACATATAATTCAACCATCAGAGGTCCAATTAAGGGAGAATTTAACGTATGAAGAGCAACCAGTGGAGATTTTAGATTCGAAGGAAAATATTTTGAGAAACAAGGTTGTGAAGCTGGTTAAAGTCTTATGGAAGAACCATTCGATGGGAGAGGCAACATAGGAGCCTTTGGAAGCAATGAAGGAGAAGTATCCACATCTCTTCGTGGACTCAGGTAAGAATTTTGAGGACGAAATTCTTTTAGGGGGGTGAATTGTTGGACCCCGGAAATTTTTTTAATTATTATCGATTTATTTGTTTAATTTTATTTATTTATTTTAATTACGATTTATTTGTTTAGTTATTATCTTAGAATTGGGTCATTAAATTTAGTAAGCATGAATAGGAAATAGGGTTATTAATTAGAGAATGTTAGAATTAAGGTAGCTTAAGGAGTTAATGGATAGAGAGACAAAAGAGGGGTAAAATTGGAAGAACAAGACAAATAAAGGGTAAAATGGGAAAAACAAAGATAAAATGTAGTCTTGAATTAGAAGAAGAGAAGAAAATCGTGAGAAGAGAGAAAAGAAGAAGAAAATCGTGGGAAAGAAGAGAAAAGAAGAAGAAGAGTCGTGGAAGCTAGGAGAAAGAAGAAAAAGGAAGAGAAACCAACTTGTTTTAGGTAAGTTTCATCTCTTCTTCTTGGTTGGGTAGAAACATAAAAGACATTAGAGAGAGAAATGGGTTAATGTTGGAAGAAAGAAGAGGAAAAGAGAAACCCATATGATTTTTCATGAATTTCTAAACTAGGATTTAGTTTTCTATCCTAGATATATTATTGGTAAGTTAAGTTTAGGCTCGATTATTTACTTTGGATTATTGAAGCTTTATGAATTTCCATTTGAATGTGGGTTAAATGAGAAATTGGTTTGTTTTAGGAAACCAAGAAAACCCTATTCAAAAGCAAAAGGAAAGGCACAATTGAGTTGGATTTTCCAAACAAATTAGGTGGGTAATGTATTTATAGTTATTGTGTAATTGTACAAATTCTTTCCTTTGTGTGTGTATTGATTTGCTTGCGTTGGATTTCTTAAAATTGAAATCGTTGTGAATGTTTGAAAATGCATGATGAATTATAATTATGTTATGCCTTGAAAAGGTTATGATGTTTGTATAAAAGAAAAGAAGAAAAAGAAATTAGGAATTTGTGTTTTATTGAGATGAAATTTGTTTGTGATTGGGCAAGAGAGGAACTTGTTTCGTTAGTCACATGCACATTGACCTATAGCCTTCTCCCAGCTGCCCGCTTGAGGCTACGAGATCTTGAGAAATTAGACCATTTTGTTCACGGAGTAAACTTCGGTTTCTCTGTTTCGTTCCATGAAATTCTTGAGCTATTTGTTTGCGCATTGCATCTTTGAATTGTCAAGTATGATGCATTTAAGTGCTATGCTAGATGGCTAAGTTTATGTTGTGTGCTATGAGTTTTGAGCTAATTTGATTAATACTTGAATTGCTAGAATAGATTCAAAATTCTTGAATTGTTAGCTATACCTATACATATGCTTGAATTATGGTCAATTGTCGATAGCTATAAATATATTATCCACTGATCTGTGTAGCTCAACCCATTCTTTTTCCATTTTTCAGGTGCAGAACATGACGGTTAGCAAATCCTTGCAAGGCATTAGAAACTCCAAGATAGTTAGAGACTTTTGTACTAAGTTAGTGAATATTTTTGGATAGCTTTATAGGCATATCAAACATGAGCATCTTTGGTATTTTGTTTTAAGTTTGTGATATGTATGTTAATATGTAACTAAAGCTTGTTCGAATGTTTACTTTTTTAGCAATGAGAATGAGAATTTGAGGATTTGCTATTGTGTATGATGATGGTGGTGAAAGAGGAATGGGCATGTGATTGTAAATTGTTGTTTGGTTTAGAATAACATGTTAGAGATTGGAAAGGTTGTATGGGATTAATTATTTAAGGGAAGATTTAAGAATTTAACAAAAGTACTTAGTAGTTGAATTGATATGAAGTGTATATGTATTTTAGTGTTGAAATGTTGAGTTAGAGTTTCAGGTTAGAAGGTTTCGCTGCGGCGAAGTCAGACTCGGCGCAGCGAGCTTTTCTCGAAAGGTGTTTTCATCTCCATCTCCTAACTTCACTATGGAGAAGTTATAGGTTAGCCGTGGCGAAGTTTTCCCAAGAGGTCCCTGGAAATATTTTCTGGTTTCGCCATGGCAAACTTTTCCCGAGAGGTTCTAGGAAATATTTCCTGATTTCACCGCGGTGAAACATTTAGTTTACTGAAGTGATGTTTTGAGCCTCTAAATGATAAAATATCTTTTCGAAGTCTTCATAAAAGTTTTAGATCTAGAAGTCCTTTTCAAAACCGTCCTAAGGAAACCTTAATCCGATCTCTCTAGTGAAAGTTATGCTAATTGTCCCAGGATAGGTACAATATGATTAAGGACACAATCAGGTTTGATTCATTGGCCATAACTCCATCATCTGATCACCAAATGAAGTGATTATTGAACTAAGAAATTCCTAAATCATTTCTCTATCTCCCCATAAAATTTTGGTATCCATTGGAGTTGATTAGAAAAATATTGATGGAGAGAAAGTGAGGGAAATGACTAAAAGAGCATGAATTGATTGTTTTACTGAACATACTTCGGTATTTTAATCATATCTTGATTTGTAGGGCTCTGAATGAGACAATTATTGTTTCAAAATAAACTAGAGACATAGAGCTACAAATTTTATGAAGAAGTAAATTTGTGATTCCATTGTTGGAACTAGTTTTGGCTAGAGAGATCCTATGGAAATAACCTTATAGGGTAATACATTCATGTCTTTTGTTAGTCCAAATAGTTGGGCTCCAGAAACGGGGGGTCCAACACATATCCTAATTTATGGTTTTAGTTTGGTATATTTATGCATTTAGAGAAAAAAAAGAACTATTAAGGATTTTAAGAGTTTAGTAGTCAGGAGCATAATTATGCAATATTATAAGGAGAGATATTATTGATAAGAAGAGTAAAAATACAATTGATAATATATACAAGAGAAGAGATGAGAAGATTTTGGATAATATAGAGTATGTATCTATCCTTTTGTTCAACCTTACCATTTTGTTGAGAGGTAATTAGATCAGATCTTTGAATAATAGTTCCTTAAAGGTTAAAAAATTAGTGGAAGATTTTTCTTGATATTCTATGCCATTATTAGTGCGTAAAACTTTGATTTTGAAAGAAAACTAAGTTTGAACTATGTTTATAAAACGAGAATAAATCGAAACTAGTTCAAACCTATAATATAAGAGGTGAATACGTGTATATCTAGATAAATCATCAACAAAGATCATATGAAATTGCAAACTTCATATGGGGTTATAAGGAGCAAGTGGTCAAATGTTATAATGAATCAAATCAAAAGGTGTTAAGATAAATAATCACTATTAATGAAAAGGTAAACTATGATTTTTGGAAAGTTGGTATAAGATATAATCAAAACTAAGGAATCACTAAAAACTAAAGATTAAGTCCAAAGTTGGAAAGATGACGAAGACAAGAGTATAAAATATTAGATGTGATAGCACCAATAATACGCTTTGATAGAAAATGAAGAGTGTTAAGTTCAAATGATTGTCTGACTTTAAGTTTTATCCCAAGTATCTCATCTACCTATAGATCCTGTATAGTACAATTATGACTAAAAGATAGTTTAAATCCAAGTTTACATAATTGATTAGTAGAGATAAGATTTAAAAAAAATTTAAAGACAAGAAAATATCAAGAAAAAAGGCAATTTAGGTGTTTAAACAGTGCCTATACTATACACATGCATAGTAGAGTTATAATCTGTGTGAATAATATGTGGAATATAAGGAGTTTTCTTTTAAAATCAAATATTGAGGAATTATAGGTAATGTAGTTGCAAAAGGTATAATTAAAGTACCATCAATAAAAAGTACTTGATATGACAAATAAGAAAGGAGAGGAAACAATACTAGAATCTAGTTGAGTTTGATCTAGAAGGGTATAAAAACCTTTCAAGAATAATTTAATAGACCTGGATGTATTCTTTATTGCATCCTCTGTGGTAATAATAGTGACAACAAAATGAGAGGACTAGGAAGAGTTACCTTATTTTGGTTGTTTTGTACATTCAGAGATGTGATGACCACTCTTTTTATAGTAGTTATAAAATAAATTCTACTTAGCTATGTTTTGATAGGTAAAATTCTGATAAGAAGAGATTTGATTAGCAAGAAAAAAATTAGTTGATGGAATAGATTTCTCTTTGAAGTGTGTTACGTCTCTTCTATAATTAGTTATTTGATTATAGTATCAAGGCTAGCTACAAATATACTCAAACTTATATGTGCAAATCAATAATAGATGCCATATGCTTTGAATCACAAAGATTAACATAGATAGTGGCATATTGGGCATCATGCTGATTAACGTCTCCAGGTATCAATTGATCTCAAAGATCGTATAATTTAGACATATAACTATAATAGTTTGACTAAGTTATTATTGCATATGATAAAGTCATATATAGAGCTAAAATTGCTTAAGATCGTCAAATATATAATAACAACTTTTTTATAAAATTCCATACCTTATTGATAGTATCAAATTGTTAAAAATCAAGTTTGATTACTTTGACACACATATTACAAAACCATTTTAAAATATGATGATTCAGAATATCCCATGATACTAGATGTTCTACAAATATATCCTCTACTTCATCTAGCCATTGTGTAGGTTTAGGTCTTTCTCTAATAGCAATACCTAAAGACGTCTAACTTTGAAAAAGTTACACATTTTTCTAGCTTATAAATCATAGTTATATCCATTAAAGATGACATTAATTGGTTGAAACATGTATTTATGAAGTGTAGAAGAATTTGTAATGCACACAAGAGAAAATTCATCAAAATAAGGCTTGAAAACACACAAAAATGAAGAATAATGTCTATAAAGTTGGAATTTGACCAATTTGAACCAAAAAATGGGTTTAAAAACCTAAAAATATAAGAAAATTTTGCACAAAAATAACTAAGCTAATTATTAAAAGGGTGGTCAAAGAGTTTGAATTAAAAGTATATAAATCGAATAAGTTAAACTAGTGTTGACCTAGGTACTAATGTAGGGGATTACATGGAAAAGTAAATCCAAATGTTAATATGTTTGTTGATGTGTAGAATGATATAGTAAAAGCGGAACACCTAATTTGACTTGATAGATAACATGGCTGATTACTTTATGACTTATGAACCAATTATTTGTCAGCATATAAAGCTATTGTTGAGTGGGTCTCAATGTCTCTTAAGTGGAATGACATCATTCTAGCTTTTAGATAGCTAAATATATATCATTTCAAGTCGTTTTCAACTTCTAAATGTTGGAAATTTAGAACTTAACACCAAGTTTACGGTGGCATGTGAGGAGGAGTTAGAAAATGAGGGTCATAACATAGTGATTGTCTTGAGAAGTAAAGAGCTTAATATGCAGTCAACACTATTAGGATAATCAAATTATATTCGAAAAGGAAATAATAGAATACTGAAATGCTACCAATTTTATACAGGGAACCTTAATACTATATAAAAAGAACAAGATTTTAATAAAATTTGTTTTTTTGTTTGTAAAACTATTATAGAAAGGGAGTTTTTTTGTATATGATGGCATATCCTAAGATATATACTATTGTTACAATTGTTACACCTTAACATATGCCATTGTTATAACTGTTATATGTTACAATATGAAAGATAAAACAAATGTATATTTCTTTTTAGAAATTAAAAGAAATATATGTTGTTATTTGTAATCAAAGAATGCTTTCTCTCCAGTCATGATTTATGAAAAGAAATATACATGATGTGAATTTGAAACAATCGAATTCGACTCGTAAAGCATCAGGTGGGATTTAGTGGTAAAAATTGATATGATACATTTTCTGTCCAATAAGTAAAGAAGAATGAATATAGTAAGTAAATTATTAGATGTTAGGAGCAACTAAATTTATAAATAATAATAAATATTTCTTAGTTCTATTAGGGTTATTTTTACGATTGTCCTTAAATGAACTTAATTGCTTAAGATGATATATATATATATATATATATATATATATATATATATACACATTATAGGATAAATTTATGGTTGGTGAATTATTATAGTCAAGATTTTTTTTCTCCACAATTTGCAACTAACTATGCATTACATGTTTTTTGTTACTTATAATGGCGTCAATGATTGGACTAAAAGGACTATTGTAATTCAACTTGTATGTTACACTAAAAGTTTTGTCCTAATAGGACACTAATTGACGTAACTCAACTTTCATTACTTGTTAATATTATATATTTTAATCAATTAGATTAAGAAAATTGCCTTTCTTGTATAACGATAAAAAAAGAGAATAAGTTTCAAATTTCACTAGAAAATAAGTACAAAGTCCTTATGTAATATTCTCTAAGAATCAATGAGTCGTGTTATTCTTTTCTTTTGGTTTTTCTCTTATATAAAAACTTATGTTAGGAGATGAGAAGCCATGTTACAATTTTGATAAATGTCTATACATTCAGATAAAACAATGAGAAAAAGAAATAAGTATTATATGAAATCTCAATCCATCCTTTATGAATATGTAAGCTCCTGTCAATGTGTTTTTATGTTACAATGGTCTTTAGAAGTGTGTATGGTAGGTATAGATTTGGTCTAGGTCAATTAACCATCATTGCCACACCTACTACCATCGTCAACTTCATTGTTCTTATCTTTGGTTTTCTACACCATCCATAAGCTTTATTGTGTAAAAATATTATCATTCACTTTCTTTTAGGGAGAATGTTAATATGTAAATTTTTTAGATTTCACATGCAGTGATAATCATATGGAAAACTAATATATACAACTTACCAATCAAAATATAAGAACAAAAGTCCTACTAGATCTTCAAAGTGGTTGATGAAGTACTGAATTACAAATGGGAGTTAAACCTTGGATGACCACTTCATCTGTTTTTATCTCCTTCCAAATTTCATACACCAATTGACTAAAGCATAGTTTAAATGATGTTAATTCTTGTTTACTCCATCATTTTTTCATGATGCAATCTAGTATTCCTTGCTAAGAGGAAGTAGGATAGGTGACATGGAACAAAATAAATGCCTTATTCTGTAATATTCCAAAATTAGCATTGGAAAATATGTGCTTTAAAGATTTATAGGGATTAGAGAAAGTAAACATCTATCTTTATTTTGTTGCTCAAACAATCTATCTTTAATTGAAAATTTCTCTAAGATAGCCAACCATAAGATGAAAGACATTTTTGGGATTAACTATGAAAACCATACTAAAAGATACCAAAGAACTATGGAATTTCTAATTCTTAGTATATCTTAATATGATCTATTTGAGAAGTTACTAAAGGGGTTATTAGTCCAATATATATGGTTACCAGTAGTAGAGTTTCTTATTATTCTTTATAGCTAGCTAGTTAATATATCCCTTAATTATTAATATTACCAACTGAAATCATTGTCTTTAGATGGGAAAATGAGTCATTCATTGTCAAAGGACCTAAAGGGCTCCAATTATTTGACTAAAATGTAGCTCTAAAAACAGCACCCAATCTAGTTTTGAAATATGGTCTCATATACTCCTTGAGCTTAAGAGTAATCTACATTGTCCAAAAAGTTTCATACTTTAGTTCACAAGACCAGAAATCAGAGTGGAGTGCCCTCAAGACCCCCTTCTTTCTTTATAAGACATACAACTTTCCAATTAACTTTAGCTATATATGAGGAGCTTGACATACCGACATGGTGAAAATTCTAGAGACATTTTTCTATAGTCTTAATTAAGGATAAATAAATGGTAATGTGAGTAGACAAATGGATATGAAGAGAGTTTAGCTCTGCATTGATAAAATAAAGCCTTCCTGCAAAGTATAGTGTTATGCTACACTAGCTATCTATCTTTTTTATGTTTCATAATTAAGGGCAAGAATTCAAAGAATGTAAACCTTTATAAGAGATAGGTATCCCTAAACAGGTGAAAAGCAACTGCTTTTCTTTAATACTAAAGATTGAAGAAAACTAGTCTGATAAATGAGAAGCAAAGGTAAAAATAAGGAAATAAAATTTATCTTTATTTATAGTTAAGCTAAAGATGCTCTTGAAGTTCTTTATGGCATTGATCAGGGATTTTAGTTAGTAAGCATACATAACTAAGAAGAGTAGTAGGTCATTTGCAAATGCTAGGTTGTGGATCTCTAACCTCTTACATTTTTTATGAAATTTAATCCATTTTGTAGATTAATACAGTACTTAATGAATCTTGAACAAACCACCATTCTCAAAGTAAATAAATAAGGGGAAAATTGATCACCTTGCCTGATTCACTTGCTTATTTACTAAGATAAGTTAGTATTCCATTCACTAATATGTTGTAGGAAGGAGTTGTAAGACATTTTTATATTCATCCTAATATTCTTGTTATAAATCTAAAAGAATATAATGCATGAATGATGAATCTCCAACTTAGGATATCAAAAGCGCTTTTGAAATCAATCTTAATAACACAGAATTTAGGGGACTTTTTTCTTTTGTAACTCTTACAAAATTCTTACACTATAAGTATATTGTTTCTTATATCTCTCCCCTCTGTATAAGCTACCTTTGTATCATTGATAAGGGGTTTAATAGCCTGTTTCAATCAAGAGGATAGTAGTTTGGAAGACTGTTTATGAAGTTATAGTAATTGATTGGTTTGAAAGCCCCCAAAATAGTAGGGTTAGGAATTATCGGAATAAGAAAAATAAATTTCTTATTAAATTCCTTAAATAAATACCCCTACTAAAAAAGCTCATAAATGACTATGTAACCAAGTTTTTGATAAACTGCCATAATTTCTTAACGAAAACTCCATAAAAAACATCAAGTAATGGGATTTATTAGGCTTAAGGCTAAAGACTACTTTCTTTACATCAGTAGGAGTGATAGGTGAGATAAAAGTAGTTGCATATTTATCTAAAATCTTATCTAGGATGAAGGAGTTAAGTAGTGCCTTGGAAGGAGAGAAATTATCCTCTAAGCCTAGTGTTTTAATGAAATAAATATAAGTAGCATTTAAGAGATCTTCCTAAGTAGAGGCTATTAAACCATCTTTTGTCTGTAATGAAGTAAACCCCTTTAAGTTCCTCCTGTATTTCATACCACCAGCATGATTATTCCTATTTCATTTTCTTTTTTTAAAAACAAGCACTAAGTTACTTATGGAATCTAAAATCTCTTCTCTAAAATTGATATTTTGATCACCCTCATAGTACTTACTCTTTCATAGGATCACACTTCAGCACCAACTTGCCTCATTGTTTATTGTTTATAACTAGCCCCTTGCGTTTGCTCAGTTCATTTAAAAAAATTCTTGTTTTGATTTATTAAAAAATGTAATGTTCCTGTCTCTATCCACTAGCCATTGAACCCTTAATCTTTGCTTTAATAATGAGTACTACACTTCCATTGCCCTTGTTTAAGTGGAACCTCTTTCTCCTCCCTTTGAAGTGATTGGTTTATAGGATCTGTATATCAAGATTATTAGATTCTTTTAAATCTTTCTATAGTCATTTTTGGTGGAATTGATATTACTATATCTAGATTGATTGAGAATCTTGAGTTCTTGTTTTATATATTCAAGCTTGCATTACAAATGAATGAAGGGGAACCATGTAAATTCACACTTATCCCCTTTCTTATAGCCTTCTTAGACTTTACATCCTAGGCCAAGTAGTTATTAAACCTCAAAGGAAAGTGTGTCTCATACAAGGATTAGATTTTCTTATATAGATTAGAGAATGATCAGAGAACTATAGATTACTAAATAGTGTCTTCCAATTTGGAAAGGAAGAGAGGCGACTTGAATTCATCATTGCCCTGTCTAGTTTCTTTCTTAGGAACTAATAATTTTGTTCTTTATTGCTCCAAGTAAATAGATAACCTTCAAATTTGAGAACAATCAACTGAATATCTTTGTTGCATTTAGCCAGCTCATCCAAAAGATTCCTTAAACAAACATTCCCTTCAACTTCTGAGGATTAACCACTATCGAAATCGCCCATCACCAACCATAAACCTAAATACCAAATTGAATTTCCTATAATTTATTCCATAATGCAGCTCTTTGAAAGACAAAATTCGATACATAAGTGATAGACACATGAATAATGGCCAAGGAGTGCATCAAAGCCAATTATAAGCAAATCAACTAATCTGTAATATTGTAGAAAGTAATTCAACCTTTGATGATCATAGGTTACTACTATTTTACCATAATGATGTGCAATATGGTTTAAGAGGATGATCCATCTATTATTTAAGAAATTAAAATGCTTCAAGCTCGTCTTACTAAGCTTAATTTCCAAGAAATTAAGGAAGGTTTTATTAAATTATATGATCTTTTAACAAAATTTATTTGGAAAAGCTATTAAGCCCTCTAACATTTGCCTTATGTTCGAAGAAAAAGCTCTTAATTACCACATTTGGAAAAAAGATTGGCCATTGCTAAAATGAAGCTTAGTATTACGTACTTAGATTTATACTCATTTTTAAATACAAAGTTCAAGATATTATTAAATAAATATAAATGATATATATATATATATATATATATATATCAATTTAGTTAATAATAATAATAATAATAATAATAATAATAATAATAATAATAATAATAATAATAATAATAATAACGCTTTGCTGACACTTTGATGTAATGGTTTTGCCTTTATCATGAATAGTAAGAACACGATTTGATGCTCGTAGTTCTTGTTTTAATTGCTTTT
>JAOSBN010000006.1:35717163-35732368 GCA_027563595.1 Erythroxylum suave | reverse complement strand
CTCTGTAGAGAAAATACCCCCCAAAGCTGTAAAAACAGGAATAGAAGTCGCTGTCATCTCCACTGGGACTGACACAATAATAATAATAATAATAATAATAATAATAATAATAATAATAATAATAATAATATCATGTAATTATAAATGATCTCTTATCATCTTTATAGTAAAGGAAATAATGTGTTCTATAATTCATAAGCAAACTTGATGACAAATATATATTTCATTCATGAGTGTAAGAGCAGGTCTTTACCACCAAACGATTATTATTTTTATTATTTTAGTTTTCTTACCTCCTACACATCTCGATTTTCATATGCATACTATTTAACGAATCATTCAATTAATATATTTATTAATCATTACTTGACAAACTGATAGAAATGATTATAAGTGTTATATAAAAAATTTATGAAAGATTAAAAAATCTTAAAGTTAAGGAACTATACATGAATTGGTTGATTCTTTTATAATTTTATGTGTTATTTTTCTTACAATTATATTTATTTTTTAAACAAGAAAATTTGTGTTGAAAAGTTAATTGAGATCGTAAGGAGTGCCAGGAGAATAGTTTATAATGTTTTCAAATAATTAATTTAACATAATAACTTAAAATAATAATCAATAAATAAAAGGATTCAGGGTTCTTAGCGTAACTACTTTTTTCTAACTCAAACTCTTTAATTTTTCTATCCTCTAATAGTATTCTTATAATAAAGGAAAAAGAACGCCTAACTTATAAAGATGGTTAGATATGAATGCTAATTTCTTTATTTATTTAGTAAAAGACCAATATTTGTCAAATTAAACTCTAAATTATGATTAAAATTTAATCCTAACATGATCAAATAGTCTGTATTTAGTTCTTGAATGAGGTTTAGCACCATATTATACTTTTGGCTTAACCTATTTATACATAATTATAACATATAAGGAAAAAGGTATATTTTTAATGCTAAAGTTTCCACTAAAATATTGGTTAAATTTAGTTTGGGGCATCCAAAAAGAATCCTAATACTTTACAACTATTACAAGTTAAACCTATATTAATTAAAAGGGTTGGAGATATGTCAATTAAGTATTGTATTCATGCTAACATGATGCTTTTTTTTAAAAAAAATTTATAAGAGAGACTCAAAATGCCATATAGAAGCCATTTTTAATTTAAATTATCATTATAATTATATTAACTCCAAATAACCAAAAATTTATAAAATCTCTAAATTTCATCACCTAATTTGAGATCCCCAAATTCATGTCTTTGCAGTATACATAGTCTAAAATCCTTTTTTCAAGGGTGAATTCTCCTCTTTCTTAGAAAGTGAAGTCTTTTCATTCCTCAAAGTTTTAGTTTCTTCTTTCTTTGCATATGGGAATTCTATTATTCTTAGGAATTGTTCGATTCCCAATTTTGATATCTAAAGTCCAAAATTTCATATAAGAGCCACTATGTCTTTTAAATTAAATTTAAATTTATAATCATATTAACTCTAAATAACCTAAAATTTATAAAATCTCTAAATTTCCTTACCTAATTTGAGATTCCAAAATTCATGCCTTTGTAGGTTACTTAATCTAAAATCCCTTTTTCTAGGGGAATTTTCCTTTTTTTTTTTAGATAGTGAAAGTCTCTTCATTTCTTAAAGTTTTATTCAAATTGGGATGTCCTGAATCTGACATGTCTCTTGGTAGGAGTACCATGAAGCTTAAAATTATGGGAGTATTCAATACTTTCCAATAAAAGTGGAATGGGTCTATGGTTGAGTCAGTAACAAATAAATAGGACTTTCTAGTTATACCTTGTGAAACGAACTTCTTTTTTAAAAGAAATTATTCCCTTTCTTTTAATTTTAGAACTAAATTTTGTCAAGTAAGCAAAAATGTCATGGTTGCAGGAGTCTATATATCACATATAGGTTATATATTTTTTGTATTTATATTTATATTTTTTCTTTCTTTGACATTTAGGGCTTCTTTTTTTGTTTTGGAATTATTCAATACCTATGTTTGATTTCAAAGGTGTTAAGGATAATGTTAAGCTCAAATAGGGTAATTTTGACGGATTTTTGAAGTACAATTGGCTCTTAAAAGAAAGACCTACACTCCTTAAGAAATCATATGATGTGATATTTTTGAAAGTTGTATAAAGAGGAACAAAGTTTTTGAATTAAACATTATTTTTTATGTCTTGAAACATTTCCTTACCATTTGTTAGAACCAGTCGATGCTTCTTATATCTATGAAATTTTATGTTCTACTATTAATTTTTATAACTCTTAAGTAGTGATGTTTCATATGATTTGGAAATGCCAACTCGAATTATAATATTTAATTAGCTTATTTTTATATCATTTATCCTACTTCAAATGCTCTCCGTCTCTCTTTCAAACACACATGCACTCTCATTTATGTCAATTGCAACCACTAGTCCAAAAAAATTCATATGAATAGCAGAGGTAAGAAATGATGTTGATTTTCTAAAAGTCTTTTGGAAGGTAGACTGAAGGTTTTTTAGCTTAAAATTAATATGTATTGATTTTAAATCTTTTCTTTACTTAATGACTATTCTAGGCTTTTTATAGTTTTAAATCTAATGTATTAAGTTTGGTTTTGAAAACATATTTTTTTAACATCAAATTTTCACTATTTGCTTAGGTAAAATTCATTTTCCTAAGTCTGGTATTTTTGGCTTTACATATAACAAATTGCGAAACTTTCCTCGTATAAACATCAATATTTGAGATGAGCCTAAGGTGTGAAACTTTTCTTGGATAAACATCAATATTTGAGATGAGCCTAAGGCATGCACCTCATCAAGGACCTTCCTAAACTAAGTCTGACTAAAATGGTATAGTAGTTTTCTTATACAGTGAGCCTTAAATTCTCATATGTGAACATGACACAAAAATATTGATGTGTGTTATTATGTTCATGGTCGACTTTTGTTAGGCTTAAGATGAAGGGGCTATACATATAACACAAATTGCCATTATCCTTATAAATTGATTGCTAAATTTAGTATGAATGTTACTATATTTTCTATTAACTTAAAGGATGTGAAGTAGATGATAGAAAATATTCTTATCATTGTGATAAGAAAAACATGATTACAAGGATATCTCATACCATAATGTCCAACCAAAACTAGAAAGGAAAGTTAGATAATTACAAACTAGAACAGAAAATCTCCTTTTATCCCTAAAATCTCTCCTATCATAATTACATAATATTACAAAATATCTTATTTTACAATAATCCCCCTCAAGTTGGAGTATGTACATCATAAATATCTAACTTTCATAATAAGAATCAGAATTAATTTTATGATCGAACATATATCGTGGCAATATTTCCAGGTTGAAGTTGCTTTTGTGTATATGATAACCAATTTCAATGTGTTTAGTTCTCTCATAAAAAATTAGGTTTGTAGCTATGTTAATAACTACTTGACTATCATAATATAACTTCATAGGCCCATCATGAACTTTTTTTAAAGATGATGATAATTAGTTCAACCAAACTAGCTTATTCGTGGCTACAACCATTACATGATAATCAAACTTTGAGGATTATGACATTCCAAGATTTCAGTGACTACCCAAGTATGATAAAATATCTTGTTACAGATCTTCTCGTAATTAGACATCTTAGCCAGTTTAAAACACAGTATTCATGTAGCTTCAAATCACTATTAACTCATAGAAAAATTCCACGCCCTAGATAACCTTTGATAGATTTTATGATCCTTGTGGTTACCTTAAGGTGTTACTTTCTAAGAGCTTAAGCAAACTAAGAAAGGACATTTACAACATAAGATATTTCTAGACGAGTAAAGGTCAAGTATATTAGATGCCTAAGTAGTCTTCTATAACTTAATGCGTCATCCACCACTTCTCCATCTACAAATGCTAGTCTCTTTTCTTGCTCCATTAGGGAATTAACAAACTTTGACCTAAGAAGGCCACTCTCTATCACTATATTCGAGGCATACTTTTGTTGAAACAAAAGTAACCCTTGTGGTGATCATGCCACCTCAGTGCCTAAGAGGTATTTAAACACCCTAAATCTTTAATGTGAAAACTCTCGTTCAAGTATCATTTGAAATCCCCACAAGTTGCCTTATTATTCCCAGCTAGGATTATGTCATCCACATATCCCATAATGTGCAGCCATTACTGTAATTAAATAGAGAATAATTTGAAAGTGATTGGACAAACCCATACTTACAGAAGGCTATGGTTAACTTGGAGAACCAATTTGGTGACGCTTGATGAAGACCATAAATCGAATTTTGCAATCAATATGCCACGCCAATTCCTTCAGTATAGAATCTAAGTATGAGTTTCATGTGGACTTCTTCCTTCAAACTACCATAAAGGATGTTAACATCCATTTGGTGGAGCCCACTTCCCTGCAATATCGGGTCTCATAGAAACTGAGACCTTCAACTTATGTAAAGCCCTTTGTCATAAGTCTCGCCTTGTAATGCTCCACTGTGCCATCAAAATTGTAATTCACTTCGTAAACCCAATTACAATCTATTAACTTCTTCCTAGGTGAATTTTTTTCCACTGACAAGGTATTGTTAGCTTTAAAGGCCTTTAATCTCCTTATTCACAGTAATACACCACCGTTCATCCTAACTGTCTTCAAATAATCTCTACGTTCCACTTGAGATGACGTAGCAACCAAAAAGGTCTGGTGCTTATGACAAACATTAACAAATGATACATATTAAGCTAAAGGACAATGAGTACCTGAAGACCTTTTTTTGTGGTAGCTCAAAGAGGGTTTCAATCATATTCTTCAAAATCGATTACTTTTACCCAGGAGGATGGTTGGTGACAATTGTTTTGTTAGTTTTTGTTGTCTGACCTTGATCATTACTTGATCAATTTTTTCATGCAACTCTTCTACACTCCCCCTCTCTTCAGGATTTAATCTCTTTAAGTACACTTGGTATAACACCTTCAACATATCGATGCTTGAACATGTCGTTAATCTAGTTAAATATTTCACTATGTGAAATTAGTGCTTTAATTGCTAATCAATCATGCTCAATATACAAAAGGGAAAATATCTTCATGAAAAGAAACATCACAACAATAAAAGAACACATACCCTTCAAAATTATATAATTTTTAGCCTTTCTATTTGTATGGATACCCAATGAATATGCATCACCTACTCCTTGCCCCAAAACTTATCATTTTTCTAGGATTATTATAAGCATAACTGAGACACTTTCTATTGATTAAATAAATGAGAATCAAGACACATTATCCCAATTTAATAGGCAATAAAGTCTAAAAATTAGCTCTTAGAAACCTCCAAAATGTGTTAGTGTTTTTGATTAACTCTCCCATTTTGTTTTGGTGTGTTAACATAACTAGTTTAATGAATAATCATGTTTTTTTTTAAATTATTTTGAAATCCGACTAATTTTCACAACAACCTCGCTTTATCACTTTTCCAAATTAAGTTTTAATTATAGTGCAAAACTTTATCAAAAGTTTATGAGCCTTACTTTTTACTTCATCAAGAAATCCCAAACGAAACGATTACAACCATCCACAATGGATTAAAAATAATGAGCACACCATATATCATAATAAATTAGATTAAAATAGGTAATAACATTATTATCACTATTTGAAAAAGGTCGACGAGATTTTTTACCTATAGCGTGCATCACAATACTCTTTCTTTTCTAAAGACAAATTACTAATATCGAAAATAAAATATAAATTTTGACTTCATTGATGATCTATCGGTCTGCGTCAACCTATTTGGGTCCATCTTCTCTACCTTCATTGCTTTGTCTACATACAAAATGTGGTCTTATATCACACAATGCTCATTAGTAAATGTTATTTGGCAATTCAACTCATTAATAAGTTGGAACACGAAAATTAAATTGCAAATCAAACTTAATATGTAGAAAATGTTGTATAACGTTATTTTCAAACCAGATACAATATGTACACACTGTGTTGCACTCGTTGTTGTCCTATTTGGAAACAACATGGGCATCAGTGATGCATTATTAATGTCATTCATTAACTCAAGCCTTCCTATCATATAAAATGCTATATAACATTTTTTAACTAAGTATAATCTATACACACTTTGTTGCACTCATTGTTGCCTCATTTGGTAATAATGCACGCATCGATGATGCATTCTTAACATCATCCATCAGCTCAAGCCTTCCTGTAATATGATTAAAGGCTCTATTATTGAGAATCCAAGTTAATAAGTCAAGGTTCTTACCTAAGAGTTTATCATTTTAATAGTGTGTCAACCCAAAAGACTTCGTAATTGTTGAAATTGCTCATTTAACAAACCTGGCATAATACTTTGACAAGTTTCATTATTTACGATTACAATTGGAAATTTGTTGTAGTCATTACCTACCCTCATTGCCCTCAGGCAAAATTCGAGCCACTTTGGTTGCCACTTTGCCTAGATGCAGATATTTTGTGACCTCTTCTTAATGTTTTTATTAAACTAAGAAGGGTTTCAAAAGTCTTTTTGGACACCAAACTTGTACCACAAAATTTACCTAATCCTTTGCATTAAAATCTAAATTAGGTCCGTTTAAGTAAGATTCAGCCTTCGCTTGTGATCGTCGACAAACTAAGTTGTTTTTTAATGCCTTATAACCCTCACAGTGTTTAACTCTCACACTTTTAAAGATTATTAAGAAAGCACTAAACTAATAACAACAATAATAGGAGCATGAAAAAGATACAATAAATGTTAATCTTTATTACTTCCCTCAAAGTATATAAAGAATGCTCTCTCAATCTGATATGTGAGGAGTAAGGCTTAAATAAGCTCTTTATAGACATCTTTGGCTTGATAGACAAGTTATAATCCTAACTAAACTCAACTACCTAGATCACATCTTATCCTTGTCAGATTACATTATCTAATTAGACGACATATCCATCTAAATAAGACCCTATCTAATAGGATTTAGCTAAATAACAACTAACAAGATAAAAGATTACATCTATCTTAGAATGATCTATCCATATTCACGAAGATCTCCACTATCTTTAGATGATCCTCCTATATGGTCTTTATCTTTTAAAGCTAATGTTATTTATTGTGATCTTATTTGTCACATTATCTAAGATCTCCTTATGATATCTATCCATTGATGATGAGTCATTTAAGCCAAAACCTTTCATAGAAACTATTCCAATCTAATGTTTACCCATGTTAGGTTTATTAGTTTGGTCCGTTCATTTACCATACACTAAGTCCTTAGTTCATTAAGAACCTAGTCTAGCCAAGTTAACTCATATAAGGTCCGAAAATCTACCAAGACTCGCACTAGGCTTGATCTAACTTACTAAGTTACCTTGGAACTCTTGCAAGCCACCGTCACTTGTGTGATCTAGCTAACCTTCTACCTAAGGCCCATTTCCAAGCAGCTGTGAAGTGTCTGCATATGCTAAGGGGCTAATAAGTAGCCTATTATTTTAAAGCACTCAAATATTTCATACCCTGACTCTTTGCAGTTTGAGGAAAAACACTCATATAGTTGTTGATTTCCCACTAATATAGTAGTTGATGATTTTCATTTGTCCATAACTTGGGTAGCTAAAGCCGCCATTTGGATTTTCTCCTCTTATCCTTCTAGGTAAATAACCATTCAGAACAAAAACGTCGTAAAAGGAGAATGGTAATTAATTATAAAGAACTAAATAAAGCTACTATAGGAGATGCATACAAATTACCTAGAAAATATTATATTATTAATAAATTAAAAGGACATCATTGGTTTACTACATTAGAGGCCAAATCTGGTTACTGGCAATTAAGATTACATGAAAATACAAAACCATTAATGGCCTTTCCATGTCCTCCTAAAAAATATACCAATGGAATGTATTACCTTTTATATTAAAACAAGCTCCTAATATTTACCAACGTTTTATCTATAATAATTTAGAAGGATTAGAAGAATTTACACTAGCCTATATTGATGATATTATTATATTTTCGAATAAAGATAAAGAAGATTATTTGAAAAAAGTAAAACAGTTCTCACTAGATGTCAACTTAAGGGATTAATTTTAAGTAAAAAGAAAAGAAAATAAAATTAGCACAACAAAACATTGAATATTTAGGCATGGAATTTAATAATGGATTTTTAAAATTACAACCAAATATTCTTGAAAACTACAACAATTTCTGGAGACATTAAAAATATCACTGAAGTTTAAAAATTTCTTAGATTATTAAACTATATATCTGATCAAGGATTACTTAAAAATTTAGCTAAAAAAAGAAAAAGGTTACAAATTAAATATAGTACAAAAACTTGATGGATATGGACAGAGGAAGACACAACAACATTGAGAATATTAAAAAATCTTTGCAAGGATTTACCAGCTTTATATAATCATAATGCTAGGGATACACTACTAGTACAAATTGATGCAAGTATGGATACATGGACTGGTTGCCTTCTAGCACAACCACCCAACTCAAAGAAATACCTCTTATATAAATATATCAATCGGAATTTTAATCCCACCGAAAGGAAATATCCTATTCACGAAAAGGAAACACTTGCATGTATTAAAACATTATGAAAATAGAAAAATGAATTTATTAGCTGTCGAATTTTTAATTCAGACAGATTCCAAATATTTATGTGGAGTTATTAAATATAATACTAAAACAAATTGTAATCAAGGTTGATTAATTAAATGAAAATTAGAATTAAATCAACATAATTTTTAAATTAGTTATATAACATCTTCTACTAATAGTCTTGTAGATACATTAACCAGAGAATAGTAGCAGCTATCCTTAGCCTAAATATTTCATGCACCAAAAAGGAAGCAGGATTACTAGACCTTCAATAATAAGTGGGAATAATAACAAAAGAAATTAATGAATTAAGATCAATCATTAGTCTTCTTGAAAAATATAACCTACTAATATCCGACCAATTACTCCTTAACAAATCACTCAAACAGTTTTAACTACTGGTCCATCACACATTCCAGCAGAACCTACTATTTAAACAACCCATCCATTATTAAAACCAGCTGTACCAATCTCTCAGAAAAAAAAAAAGACTTTTAGGAATCCAAAGTCTATGATATTTTTAATGGACAAATGGCTGGAATATATGATGAATGGCATAAACATGCCATCCATATTACCAGTAAATCTTCAATCATTCATTGAAGTTATACAAACTGTTCAGAAGCAAAAAGGGCCTTAGCTAAATTCAAAAAACCTTCACTAGAACCTCACTATAAACAAGCTCTCAAAAAACAACCATCAGATTCAAAGATGAAAACCTTAGGAAAACCTATCAATATGGAAAAAATTAGTGTAGTACCTATAAGAGCACTTAAGGATGAAATGAAAAGGAATATTGTTGAGATTTTCTATGATTGATTTCAAGAACTCAATGAATGGAAGGAAGAACAAATTTTTTTTAGTATTATCCCCAAAATTGAGGATGATATGGACCCAAAGCTACCTTATTTCTAGAGACAAAGACACTCACAACTTATCTCTTTTTTCAAAATAAATTAGTCGACACCATTTATCTAACCAATTTAAATAGCCTTGCTAAGTTCCTAGTAGGTTTCACCCTTTTAGTAAAAAAATTACAAAGAACGCTTTGTAAAAGAAAGAGAAATCTTTATCAAAGTCTCAGCAGCTGTCCCATCTTTAAAAAAGCTGACAGTTTCAATTATTTATCCACCTATTGCAATTATGAAGGCCACTTGTCGGCCATTTAACCAATAAAAACAGAATGCCTAGATAAAGGAATCTACTTTATTATTTCTTTTACCTTTAGCTTTTGCTTTTTCATTCTTTGTTTTGGACGCTTCTAAGCACCCTTTTCTATATAATGTTACCTAAGAGCCTTCAATTCAGGGTGAAGAAATAAAAACTCAGTTATCATAGTTCTATCTAAAATTTATAAAATCTCGTTTAAGCTTAAGGATTGGGATCAGAGAAGAGAAAGAACAAAATAGGTATGATTATTTGTATTTTTATCTTTTCATCATTATTATATGTATTATTTCAGTTTATTAATTTATCTTATCCTAACATATTTCTAGTCCTCTTTAATTAATTATTTTATTTATTGCTTAATAAAATGCCCTTTTGTGCAAATTGTACAAATATTCATCTATTAATAATATATACTGAACAAAAACAAATTGTAGAAATATTCATCTATTAATAATATATACTGAACAAAAACTTACACTTAGTAATGAACTTATTAAAACTTTTAGCGATACTTATAAATATCTAGAATAGATAAAGGCTTTTGAAATTACTCTTAATAAAATTAAAGAAATTCTAAATAGAGATATAAAAGCGTAAAATCAAGAAAGATCATAATTAAAACAACTATATAAACAATTTCAAGAACACTATAAAATTCATTATTCATGAATAGTTGAGCTATTCGTCAATTTATGTTACAATTTTTCCTAACGAATAAGTGTGCAGTCTGCAATCAATTATTAATAGAATTTATTCATTTAAAAAGCTTAGTCACTAAATATAGAATAGAAAAAGATTATTATGAATGAAGATATAACTATTTATAATTTTGTATTAATAATAATGGCTTAATTCCTATTAAAGAAAGACTAGACATTGCAACTAATCTTTATTATTTATATAATCAAACTTTAATTCATAAACACAACGAAATCCTAGAACATCAAAGAATTCCTCATTAATAATTCACAAACCTAAAAATAATAATGATATTTTAGATGTAGATACTTTAGAATTGACCGAAAATACTAGAACTTTTCATATTAATACATTATTATCATTTAAGAAAAACAAAAACAAATAGGAAAAACATAACTAAATCTAAAAGATGGACAAGATATCACACACCATGCATTTAAAAATCTAATTAATCGACAAAATATCATTTATTATGGAAAATTATATATGAAACACCAATTAGAATAAATCAATGTAATGGCTATATTCGCATAAGTTTAATAGACCGAGAACAAATTTATAAAAAATTAAAAAAAAATCCCTAATGACAAGAGATATAAAATTAGATATATACAACTTTCTACAATACAAATTTTGTTAAAATCCACTTTTCAAGAAGGAATAGATTCTCCTATGAGAATGGCTATAATTGATGAAAGAATGACTGACTTAAAAGACCAAGTAATTGGAATTATGAATGGAAATTTAGCTTATGGAAAAATCAAATTTAACACTTCCTTAAATTAGGAATTCCTTTACAATCATAAAATATAGAAGAAACAATTACTATAGCTTATAAGTTTGATCTTGAAAATTTAATGACAATGGGACAATAACCTTTTTCAATTATTTATCAAATAAGTTATGCTTTAACCAATTCTCATCATAGTGATGAATTCAAAAATACAAATTGAATTTATATCAACCAATTATTTAACGATGTAGAAAAAGTGGGAATAAATTTAAGAACTAGATTAAGAGAATTATCAAATATCAATTATCTTATAAAATTACAAAACATAAAAGTTTTAATGATATGCCTCGCTTGTCTTTATGTGAAAATAAAATACTTAAACAAGAAAATATTAACCTAGTCTTTTATGATCACAATCTATAAGATTAAAAATATCTATCAGGTTTACTGAACGTGGAGCATCAAATGAAAAAGTAAACAAGAATAAAGAATAGTTAGTTAATGAATTATTTAATATTAGAAGACAACTTCAAGAATTATCAAGTCATCTTAAAAATACATTATGAGTGTTACTAAGCAATTATCCAAATTACTGGATAAAAAAATTAATATTGAAGCACAATTAGAAGAATTAATTGCTGTAATACAACCATTACTTAATAAAAATCAAAATTATCAATAAAAAAATAATGAAGTCAATGAAATTCACAAAACACTAGAATCTTTAATTACTAGAATTAATAGTAGCATAATAAACATTGAATGTAAATGCTATGATAAATTATTTAAAAAAACTAGACCAAATAGATTTAAGAATAGAGACAAAACTAGAAATATTAGAGCAAGCAAAAGGAATGAATTGAGAGTAGCTCCTCACATAGCTTGCTCTTTGAAATTCGAAGTTAGCTACATAGATGATTGTGATTTCCATCTCATTCCCTGTCTCATTGAGTTTGCACTTGAGATTAATAAACTAATATGAAGTTCTGCTCACAGAAACCTCCAATTTTTGAGTGTTATATGCAATCAAAATTCTACCATTATAATGATGCTCGTCGTTTGATTTATATTTCCATATTTTCCCTAAAAATTTCATAACAGTGTTTTTAATCTTATTTCTAAAAGCCCCAACAAAATTGGTTTCTTTTCCCTTAATAGATCTTTAATTTCTTGACCTTTATGAGGCTCATTAAAGCCTATAATAATCCAAAAGGATCATAAGTAATTCAGCAAAAGAGAGGGTGTTTCATCAATCTTCAGTATGTTTAATGTTAGCTTTACCTTTATCTCTGGCTGAGGCATTCATAAGATTTTCGTATGGTTCCTCACTTGCTTCTGCATCTACATTTTGGAGTATTGTATTTAAAAAAAGCATTGAGGAAGATAAAGAATAAAAAGGTAATAGGGCCTGATGCGATACCCATAGAAGTGCGAAAGAGCCTAGGTGAAGAGGTCTTACTGGGCTAGCCAAGCTTTTTAATGTGATCCTTAAGTTTGTCAAAATGTCAGATAAGTTGAGATTTAGTATGTTAATTCCTTTATACAAAAACAAAGGCGACATCTAAAATTGTAACGACTATAAAGGCATCGAACTACTTAGTCACACCATGAAGTTATAAGAGAAGGTGATTAAGAAGAGAGTGAGAAATGATGCTACTATCTTAGAAAAACAGTTTGGATTAATAACAGAAAGAGCCATGACAGAAGCTTTATATCTCCTGAAAAGATTAATCAGAAGCTTTATATCTCCTGAAAAGATTAATAAAATATTACAAGGCAAGACAACATAACCTATATATAGTTTTTATTGAATTAGAGAACGAGTATGATAGGGTACCTAGGGAAATCAGATGGAGGTGTTTAGAAGTTAAGAGAGTTCCTATGAATTACATAAGAGTTATTAAGGATGTATATGAAGGAATAAAAACTAGCAAGGACAATAGGAGAAGATACAAAACATTTTTCTATCGATATTGGGTTTTACCAAGGTTCCCCTTGAGCCTCTTTTTGTTTGCAATAGTGATTGATGAGCTCGCTAAGAATATCCAATGGAATGTGGCTTGCTTTATGTTGTTTGCTAATGATATTGTTTTAATAGATGAGACAAAAAAGGATGTCAATTGCAAACCTGAACAATGAAGCAATATGTTAGAGTTAAAGTGCTTTAGATTGAGTAAGATTAACATTGAGTACGTAAAGTGTAACTTTTTAGGGCATAAGGTGGCTACCAATATGGAGCTGAGGATTGGTTTTGAAGTTATACCACAAAAGGAGTGTTTTAAGTATTTATGATCTACATCCAGAGCAATGAAGAGATTGATAAAGACATAGTTCACCAGATCAAATCAAGATGGCTTAAATCTAGAAGTGCATCAAGAGTTTTATGTGACAAAAAGATACCTCTCAAGCTTAAAGGTAATTTCCATTATTTAGTGATTAGATCGACCATGCTCTATGGGGCGAAGCGTTAGCCTATCAACTAGTTGTATAGTCATAAGCTAATGGTGACGGAGATGAGAATGCTAGGTTAAATATGCATCCTTATTAGAAGAGATAAGGTCAAAGATGTAGCAATAAGGGACAAATTAAAGTGGTTAATATTAATGAAAAATTAAGAGTTACAAGGCTTAGGTGGCTTGGACATGTTAAGAGGAGACATTCAGACGCTTCAATAAGAAAATAAGGGGAGATTTTGCTTAGAGACTGTAAGAGGAAAAAAAAAAGGTCTAAGAAGAATTATAGGGAGGTGATCAAGAATGATATAACACTATTGGAATTTATGAAGGGCATGATCCACAACAGAAAACTTTAGCGTACTAGAATATAGTTAAAGAATATCTCATAAAGAGATCTTTGTTGTTCTCTTAGGTCTTTTAGCATTTTCCTTTAAAACTTTTATATATGTAGTACTCACCTCTTAGGGGTCTAGCCTAAGCTTTTTCCTACTAAGTCGTATAATAATAATAATAATTATTATTATTATTATTATTATTATTATTATTATTACTACTACTACTACTACTACTACTACTACTACTACTACTACTACTACTACTACTACTACTACTACTACAACTTCTTATTTCATATTTTACTTATTTATTTATTTTATTCTACTATTTTATTATTTTATATTTTTTCTTCATGTGAGTTATTTGAAAACACCCTTCTACTAATTAGATATAAGGCTACATATTACTAGACCTCCCTAAACTTCACGTATCACTGGAATTTTTACTGGATTATTATTGTTATTGTTGTTATATTAGATTCATTATCTATACTTGGAGCTTCTGGTCCTTCCACAATCCCCATTAACTCAATATAATCCCCTTTGGTGAACATTTTCCCAATTGGTCTCTAGACTTTTTGTCCCATCTGAGGCTTCCAATTATAAGATAGCTGAACTTTAGCTTTCACCTACTGCACTTGCCAAATAACTTGATCCATCTAAAAACCAATACTTAAGAGGTATGTTGTGGAAATTAATTCACAAATGGATGGCTTCAATGTTGTTTTTGTCAAATTCAAGTCCAGGAACCCATTTATGGATGAGCATAGGTTATCCACAAACATGCCAAGGGTCAACTTCCAAGATTTTATACATATGCCATGTTTGGCAATTAACAGACTGCATTAATTGTTAGTTGATTCTATCAAAGGTTAGCTGACAACGGATTATATTAGTTGATTTGACTAGAGAATAACATCAGCTGCTTATTAAAAATGTTGGTAAATTTAGTTATTTAGTATTAGTTGTTTAATGTATAAAATAAGTTATGAGGGCTTGACTTTAAAAACAATTTTATAAGAATATGAGTATTACACCTTAGTATTTCTTTAATTATTCTCATAAGAATTTAAATTTTAGATATTTAATTTTACAAAATTAAGTTTATAAATCTTAATAAATATATAGAACATATAATAATAATAATAATAATAATAATAATAATAATAATAATAATAATAATAATAATAATAATAATA
>JAOSBN010000006.1:35695524-35717063 GCA_027563595.1 Erythroxylum suave | reverse complement strand
TAATAATAATAATAATAATAATAATAATAATAATAATAATAATAATAATAATAATAATAATAATAATAATAATAGCACTTTTAAATGAAGAAATGTCATATAAAAGTGAACATTGTGCCCAAAACTAATTAAAAATATGTTTCTAACTGACAAAATTTCTTAACAAAGACTAGAATCTAATAGTCACGGGTTTCTCTTTTGGCTTACTCAATCATCATAACAATCCACAATCTAGGTTTTGAATGTGGGTTCTTCATGTTAATATCAATTGCTTGCTTGTTCCTTGTAATGGGTATTCGCTAGTTTTTAATGGCCTTCTTTGTTCTTTTAATTTTAGGTGTTGAAGATGCGATTACTGATTATAAGACTAGTAAAGTCATTGTGAAGGAAGAGAAAGTTGATCCTTTGAATGTTTTAGACAAAGTTCAGAGGAAGATTCACAGACAGGTGCAGTTTATATCTCCAATCCCAAAACTGCTATCTGAGGAGGAGGAGAAGACTGAACATACGGAGGAACCTAAACTGGAGGAGAAGGAAAATCTAAAAGCCTCAGGTTTAGAGTAATGGTGAGGAATAACTTTGATAGGGAGGAGGGAAAGAACATGGAGGGGAGATAGAAGGTGGGAAGAAAGAGAGAACTAAAATAATTTCTAGAGGGAAGGATGGCTGTAAAGGGTATAATTGACTTTCTTATATACTAAATTTTCAGCTGAAGACAAAACTCTCCTGTACAGGAGCATTTGCAAAATCAGCTAATTAGGTTAAATTAGCCGACCCAATCAACTGGTTACTAATCAAATAGCTGAAATCTTTTAATTAGCTAAAAAATCACTGATAAGTTATTTACTAAACATGGTCATACTATCCACATCTGAAAATTTGAAAGGGAAAGTATTCGCCTCGTTGAGCAGAATCTTGTCCAATCCTTTGCTATCCCATCTTGATTGTGCCCATATCTACATGAAAGTGAAGGTTGGTCTCTTGTTAAGGAAGAAACCAACCAATTAGAGTATTACACCACAGCTTAGCACCTTCTAGCAATAGCTCGAGAGGTGGATTCTCCATACCATTGATCAAGGTGGAAGAGGAAAACTTAGGCTTTGCTATAGAAGATTCTGAAGCAAGTATCTTACTCCAAAACTTTATTTCAATTTGGTTTTCATTTTGGGACCAATCCCTAGCACTATCACTTTCTAATGCTTCTTAAATGGTGGAAAATTGGGTTTGCATTGCTTCTATGGCAGTGGTGCCCCCCATCAAAGGTTTCCATGTTGGTCAGCTACTGTGCATGTTAATCTACAATGAACTCTTTTTCATGCAATTAGGAATGGCAAAACTAACTTAACCTGGCCCGACCCACTTTTGACCTAGTTATCTATCCATGGCCCGATTGTTATTTCCAAAACAATATTGTTTTGAAAGTTTTTATTAAAAAACAAATGGCGGGCCAGGTCGTTGGGCCATAGCCTAGGTGATGGGCCATTATAACCCGACCTAGCCCATTGACATCTCTACACGCAATGTTCGCCTAGCTTCCGCCTTGCTCTTGCCAATCACTATAGCGTGCTTGGTGTTTCGCTCACTCCTCTCACGCTTACTAGTAATTTGCTCACTCACTAGCATATTTCAAATGAATAATAATTAGTTTAGAGATTTTATTTTTAGGATTAAGTATTTAGTATAATTTAAAAATATGGAAAGAAATATATTTCATTAAAATATTTAGTAGAAGACTCTGAAACTCTCTGAAAGTACTGTTCATTCCTTCAAAGTATTACATCCAAAACCACATTCATCCCAGTAATCTAAATACGCATACAATTATCCCATCAATCAGAATGCAACACAACAAGAGTTTGGCCAACACACAATCTGCAAATGGCAAGAATGGTGAAGAGGAACTAGAACATGTTGGACACCTTGCCAAAAAAGCTAGGATACCTTAAAGGGAGGAGGACCCTCCTCCCAATCCACAACCAACTTATAGTGCAATGATTGGGGGATCATTGGGTAGTCCTAAGGTAGAAGCGCTAGCCTAGCCGGATGAGGAACCCAATGACATTGAAGATGGGGATATCTGAATACTGACAGAGGAGACCAGCGTGGGCATTGCTCTCTCCCAAACTTTGAAAGCAAAATTGGACCAGAAGTGGGCACAAGCTGTTGTAGTGAAGCTCCTGGGACGCCAGATTTGGTACCGAATCCTGTGTAATAGGCTGACATCATCAATTGTGGGTTGTATCTGGGCTGATGGGGCTGGGTCCAAGACATCATATGTGTTCGGTCAGCCTCAGAGGAGCAGGAAGGTCACAAGGTCCAATCGGTCAACCTATGGACATACTGGAGGAACCCTCGACTACTCGTGGGCCCCAACAGGTGGATATTATTCTCGCTCCTTCCACACCACCCAATCAAATAATAATCGATGCAAGTACAACCGTCACCTAGCATGAACATGATTTGCTCGAAGCGATAATTCCACAGTCATACTGCTCAATCTTAGAGGCATTCGTACTCATTTCTGCCAATTATGTCTATTCTTATCTGGAACTGTCAAAGGGATGGGGGGAAACGGTTTCAAACAATTTTGAAGAATTACATTCGGCATTATTGCCCAGGAATTTTGGTACTAGTGGAAACACGAATTAGCGGTCGTAGAGCTCATGCAGTCATCAACAAGTTGTTTTGATTTTTCTTTCCGAGTCGAAGCCGAAGGCTTCTCTAGGGGGATTTGGATGTTATGGAAACAAGAGTTTGATGTTTTCATCGTTTTAGCTCATCACCAAATCATTCATACCAAAATCACCTAAGGTCCCATTACTTTTGAATTGTCGATAACCTATGCTAGTCCCCAAAAACATAACCAAAAATTTCTCTGGCATATTTTGCCATGGATCGGTAGATCTATTAACCATCCTTGGATTACTGGAGGAGATTTTAACGCGAAATTATTTGCGGCAGAAAAAAGAGGAGGATCCCCTTCAGCACTCGTGATTACTAAGGACTTCCAAGATTGGGTTTATGAGAGTGGTTGGCATGATTTGGGGTATGTTAGCTTGCGCTTTATCTAGCGAAGGGGCAACGTCCAAGCCTGACTAGATCGGGTGTTTGGTTCGTCATCCTGGTTGGAACATTTCCCTACTACTCGTAACCGCCATTTACCATATCTTGGATCCGACCACCGCCTTATGTTGATTCACTTTGACCGTATTAGTCAGGAGGTCAGAGGAATCCCCCAATTTCGTTTTCAGGCGGCGTGGCTAGCTAATGAAGTGTTTCAGCAACTTGTAGCGAATAAGTGGCTCCCACCAGCAGAGTCATTTAGCCAGGCTCTTTCTTTGTTTTCCACACACCTCATGCACTGGAATAAATTCGAATATGGAAATGTATTCCACCGCAAGAAACTGCTGCTCGGTCGGTTGGAGGGTCTTTAACGAGCAATACAGCATAACGATTTGGAGTCCCTTTTAGCTCTGGAAGCAAGACTGAGCGGGGAACTAGTCCAGGTATTGTGTGAGGAGGAACTTTTTTGGCATCAACAAGCCAGATGTGTTTGGTTGTCCAACGGAGATCGCAACACCAAATATTATCACACGGTTACGATGACCAAGTGACAGAAATTATCGATAGAGCATTTAGTCGATCAAAATGGCAATGACGTCATAGAGGCTGGTCAGTTATCCACATTGATCTGAGAATATTTTACATAGGTCTACACAGCAGACGAGGCGCCTCAATCTCGCTTTCTGTGTATCAACTCCTTTCTGGCTCTTATCGCGGAGCAATATCAAGCGCTTCAAGCCCCTATTCGTGCTTCAGAGATAAAATCGGCAACCTTCTCTATGAATCCTCATAAACTGCCGGTGATTGATGGAATCTCGGCCTTATTTTTCCAGACACAATGGGGGACGATTAGCGATCAGGTGGTGCATTTTATTCAGACCATTTTTACCACTGACACCTAGGAACCGGAGCTGAACAAAACCATTCTCGTCCTCATACCAAAAGTTGCCTCCCCGAAGTTTCTTGCGCAATTTAGACCTATCAACCTCTGCTCAATGTTGTACAAAATCATTTAAAAAATGATTGTGAATCATCTAAAGCCACATCTTGATGGTCTAGTGGCACAGACGCAATGCAGTTTTATCCTTGGCCGGCATATCATAGACAAAATTATTATTGCCTAGGAGATCATTCACTCGATGCGCAAGAAGTAAGGGAACACTGGCTATTTTGCCATCAAAGTTGACTTGGAATAAGCTTATGATAGATTGAGTTGGGATTTTATATATGAAACCCTTACAGACATTGGCCTCCCCCATCAACTCATGCGTGCCATCATGAAGTGTGTTACTACGGTCTCCATGCAAGTCATGTGGAATGACAAATTGACTACACCCTTCCAATCGACAAGGGGTATTCGCCAGGGTGATCCAATATCACCTTACTTGTTTGTGCTTTGCATGGAACAGTTTAGTCATCTTATCTCCCAGTTGGTGAACCAAGGAACATAGAAACCTTTTAAGTGGCACAATACGGGACCTTCCATCTCCCATCTATTCTTCGCATACGATTTAATATTGTTTGGGGAAGCTACGAATACACAGGCCCTGGTGGTCTTGAACGTTTTGGTGGGGTTTTGTCGAATGGCAAGACAAAAGATTAGTATTGCTAAAACTCATATATTTTTTTCAAACAATTTCCCATCAGACCACCAAAGGCGTATAAGCCGCGAGCCGCAGATCCCGAGCACGAACAATTTGGGTAAATATCTAGGTATGCAACTAATACATGAACGCTCGACTCGCCATACGTATCAATATATTTTGGATCGAGCCCATCAGAAGTTATTTGGATGGTGAGCGCGGCACTTGTCTATGGTCGGGAGAGTCACACGAACTCAATCCGTGATAGCCTCCCTACCTACCTCATCATCATCATCATCATCATCATCACCCAGTTTGGAATCTTGCAATAAAGCGAGGTATGGGGAGGTCTGATAGTACGCAACCTTACCCCTAAATAGTAAAGAGGTTGTTTCCGGTAGACCCACATGCAAATAAGATAATAATGAAACAGATAGAAATAAATAGATAATGAGAAGGATATACCCGATATGGAGCCCAACTTTGTAAAAATACCTGGTAGGCAAGGATAGACATGTCGCTGCTCTATTCCCGTAGGACTAGGATTACATGTGCTGAAACCGTGAGAGGATGGGAATGTTAAGGGTATCGACATCCGTTCTGGGTCGTTCCCTTATATCTGAGTGTAAAAGACTAGAAGTATGACAGAATGACTGACTATCACACGTAACTATAGAAGACATATACGGCTAATTACGCTGTTGAAACACTGTTCGAGTGGCACCAGAAGCAATTCTTGGTAAACTTTCTCGACTGTCTCAGTGAACTTTAAAGGGTTTCTCTCACCTTTATCCTATTCCGCCATAATTGTCTACTTCTGGCCGCTTCCGTACTTAGGGCTAATTTTGTCATATCTTTCTTGATCACTTCCCTCCAATTCTTGTATGGTCTGCCTCGTCTCCTCTTGTACCCACTAAGGATAATTTGTTCACATTTTCTGACCGGCGCATCAAAGAGTTTTCTGCACACATGCCCAAACCACCTAAGTTTGGTCTCACGCAACTTGTCGCAATACTGGCCACTTGAAGTCTGTCCCTCATGACCTGATTACGTACCTTATCTCGTCTTGTAAGGTCACATATCCATCGAAGCATACACATCTCTGCTACCAACAATTGTCTTGTATGTCGACATTTGGCGGGCCAACATTCTGCCCCATACAACATGGTAGGCCTAATCACCATTCTGTAAAACTTGCCTTTAAGCTTTAAAGAAATCTTTTTATCACATAAGACCCTTGAGGCGCTTCGCCATTTGCCCCACCCAGATTTGATGCGATGGACTATATCCTCATCACTATTACCATCACTTTGGATGATGGGCCTGAGGTATTTAAAACTCTGAGTTTGTGGAATGACGTCAGGCCCAATAGCTATTTCCGCTTCGTAGGCCATTTGGGTTCCCAAAAAATTACATTCTAAATACTCCGTCTTAGTCCTGCTCATTCTAAAACCTTTCAACTCTAACGCTTCTCTCCAACAATCTAACTTAGACTGGACCCCTGCCCTGGTCTCATCTACTAGGACAATATCATTTGCAAATAACATACACCAAGGTACCTCTCCTTGAATATGTTTGGTAAGCTCATCTAACACCAATGTAAAAAGAACCGGGCTTAATGCGGGGCCTTGGTGTAGGCCAATACCAATCGAAAACGCTTTCATGTCACCCCCTATCGTTCTTACGCTAGTCAATGCACCTTCATACATATCTTTAATGATGTGGATATAGGTCATAAGAATTCCCTTTGCTTCCAAACACCTCCATAAGATTTCCCTAGAAACCTCATCATAAGCCTTCTCCAAATCAATAAAGATCATATGTAAATCTCGTTGACGTTCCCTATAGCATTCTATTAGCCTACAAAGTAAATGAATTGCTTATGTTGTGGGCCTACCGGGTATAAATTCAAATTGGTTAGCTGATATAGAAGCAGCTCGTTGGACTCTCTTCTTAATTACCTTCTCCCACAGCTTCATAGTATGAGTTATTAATTTGATGCCTTTATAGTTGTGGCAAAGTTGGATGTCCCCTTTGGCCTTGTACACTAGGATCAACGTACTCAATCTCCATTCATCCGGCATTTTGGCTGATTCTAGGATCACATTAAAAGGCTGGACTAACCACTCAGTACCTATAGTTCCTATATACTTCCATATCTCTATAGGGATCTTATCAGGCCCTATTGCCCTTCTGCCCCCCATCTCTCTCAGTATTTTTATAATTTCTCCTCTTGTGACCCAATCACATTCGGACCAGTTTGGGGAAAGCCCCGGTCTCCTAACTCTATGGGAACTAAGCGGCCTTCTTTATACAAGCCATAGAAGTATCTCCACCACCTACTTTGGATGGCCTGGGCCTCTGTGAGAACCTGCCCTGCTTCATCACGAATACAGAAGACTTGATTGAAATCTCTCATCTTACGTGCCTTATCTCTTGCCAACTTGAAAATTCTTTGTGCTCCCTTATACGTGTCCAAATCCTGGTACATAGTTTCTTATGCTTCCCCTTTAGCCACGTAAATTGTCTTCCTTGCCTTCTGCTTTGCTAGTTGGTACCGTACTCTCTTAGCTTCCCACTCTTCACTTGAAGTACTTGCGATGAGATCTTTATACACTCTCTTTTTCGCCTTTACCGCCCTCTGGACTTCTTCCAACCACCACCATGATTATGTCCACCCGTCCCTCTGTCCGTTCGAGACACCTAGGAATTTCGTAGCAGATTCTCTCACTATGGGGGCTACTCCCTCCCACATCTGGTTAGCGTGCCCTCTCAAGGACCATACGGCTCTATATCGGATTAGAGTCTTAAATTGTTCCACCATTTCCCCTTTTAGATTCCACCATCTAATTCGACGAACACGCATTATAAATTGATGTGCCCTCCATCCCTTACTTCCTAAATCCACAACCATTAATTTATGTAAGGTTGATAGGCATGCAGCTGGAAACACTTTGCAATCCTTCGATGCAAACCGTGAGGCTAACCAGGAAACTTTGTGATGACTTGGAAAAATTAATATGGAATTTCATCTAGGGAGCACATAATGGTTAGCAGAAAATTCATCTCATTAACTGGGAAGCAGTTTGTCGACCGAAAGCAGTGGGGGGGCTGGGGGTTAAAAATATCAAAGCCTCCAATGATGCCCTACTTACAAAACTGCAATGAGGCCTACTCACCAAGTCCTCAGCCTTATGGGTCCAAGTCCTACGCACAAAATATCGGTTCCCCGCTCACCTCATCCCGTTAACCCTTGCCAAACTAGGAGCGTCGCTAATCTGGCGGGGTATTTCAGTTACATGGGATTATGTCCGACGAGGGCTAAAATGGAACCTAGGCAATAGGCGACACATCTATTTCTGGATCGATAATTGGCTGCCCAATTGGGGCCCACTCATCGATGTAACAGTGGACTCCTTGCCTGACGTTTTACGACTTGCTCCTGTTTGAGATTATGTGGACCGGGGGGGGGGAGGGGGGGGACACTAGAGTTGGACGTTAATCCAGAACTACCTTCCTGCTATCAAATGTTTGGACATTGTGTATATCAGACCTTCGACTACGAATATGGCCGAGGATTGACCTAGCTGGAGGCTAGGCCACCAAGGCCAATTCTCATTAGCATCCGTGTATAACTTGATAACGGTGAAACCGGTGGCAGCGCAAAACCTGATCTGAAAGGTTATTTGGAAATGGGCAGGACCACAACGGATTCGGTCATTCCTGTGGCTACTCGCTAAACGAAAATTGCTAACCAACCATCAGCGAGCCAGTAGACGTCTCACATCGGATACGAGTTGTTAGTTTTGTAGGCAAGAAGAGACTAGCGTGCATGCCATGCGGGATTGCGTTAGCGTGATCGTATTTTGGAACAAATTTCCAGCTGGAGACCTTACTTTGGACTTTTTTCAACAAGATGAGGAGACTTGGTTGCGGTACAATCTCATTAAGTTGGTATGAAGCTAAGAAGGGGAGTGGGCAACAATTTTTGATGTTTCGTGCTGGTTCCTCTAGCAGTGGCATAACCGTAGCCTTTTCGATGCCGATTTCCACTGGCTTGAATGCAGACCTTGCATTGTTCTGGATTATGTGCGGTGGATCGATCAGGCGCACGCAGTGATAGGTCAAGTTATCCTGAGCTACGGATTGTCGGTCGGTCATCCCGTAGGCTAGACTCTACCGCCAGCGGGTTGGGTTAAGCTTAATACTGATGGCGTAGTGACATTTAGGTCGGCTATAGGGACTGCCGAGGGATTGATTCGGGATTGCACAAGTAACTAGTGTGGTGGCTTTCTAACTCATATTGGGGCGTGCTCAATTCAGATGGCCGAACTATGAGGAGTGCGCAATAGACACAAATTGGCATGGGATCAAGGGTTTTGAAAAGTCATCCTCGAAGTGGATTCGCTTGAGGTAATAAATATCTTATCTTCTTCTAACGCAGTCTTCATTGAGGGTCTTTTGTTGGTGCAGGATATCACAGAGCTACTGCGAAAGGGCTGAGAAATGTAGATACGACACATATATCAAGAAAGGAATCAGAGTGTGGACAGCCTAGCTTCACTAGCCTTGAAGATGAGCCCCAGTATGCATGATTTGTCGGCCCCTCTGCCTGAGACTTAGATTTGTGTCCAACAAGATATAAGAGACGTGATATATCACAGAACACTGCCTAGTGCAGTGATTGTTTAATTTGTTTAGTTTCCCTTTCCTTTGTAATATAAAACATATATATATATATATTAATAGTCATACACAAGTTGTAAGAAAATAATTTACTGGCTGCAATTAAGTAAACTAATAAAATTGGCGTTGCCATCGATTATCTACAATATGTTGCAGCGTAATAAAATTGGCGTTGCCATCGATTATCTACAATATGTTGCAGCGTTGATGAATTACAATTTATCAAAACCACACAAACAAGTCCACCGAATAAAGATGACGTTAGCTGAATTAAGCCAATAAAAAGGTTTGACTTTTCAGTATCAAAAAATGCTTTAATCAAATCAGATTACAAAAAAACGAGAAACTTTATGAATAATAATACCACTAAATGCTACAAGAATAGGTGGAGAAAGGCAACACGAAAATGAGATTGACCAACAAAGGTGGGTCAGAAAACAGAAATTAAGAAGCAACGTCACGTTGATAAGAGGAAGCAATTCCATGTGCCCAATGGTTGACTGCAGGTGGAGAGAATAGTACCACTCCCCACCACCACCGTAACCAGCACATCTGACGCCGCCGTCAACACCACTTCCACTGTTAAATTTCCATGCGTAGATGTGCACATATTATAACCATATAAATAGTTAAATACTCTTACCAGAAAGTCCAAATTCCACAAACCACAAATACATTCTCTTTAAAAAGCCAAAAGAAAAATACCAAAAAAAAAATCATTTTCCAACTCATTCATTTCCTCTTTTTTTTCCTTGATATTAGCTATTTCTGTTATTATGTACCCAGCCCAGCAAGAACAACTGAATGCAAGCCGTACTAAAATACAGCACTCAGCTTTTTGGAAAACATAGAAGAGAAGTTTACTCCAGAAAAAGCTTCGACTTTTGGGTAAAATGATGGAAACTAGTGATGGGTTTGTGAGAGCAGATCAGATTGATCTCAAAAGGCTTGATGAGCAACTTGAGAGGCATCTCAACAAAGTATTGACTTTGGACAGGAACAAGAGTGATGATGGTGGGAATCTCGCAGCCGCCGTCGGCCCAGCAACTAAGGTTGGTGCCGCTACTTTCAAGAAGGTGAGGCAGGATTGGGAGATCGACCCTGTTAAGCTTGTTATCAAGAGTGTCATTGCGCGTGGCACTTTTGGCACCGTGCACCGTGGCGTTTACGACGGTCAGGATGTTGCCGGTCAGTTACCTATTTGTTGTGTTAGTCGCCTTACGGTTTTGTCTTTGTGATTAATTTCCTATGCTGAGTGTTATTGATTACCGTGCTATGTTATCGAGACAGTTCGGTGTATCTTCTTGTTGGGTATTGTCTATTTAACAGTGTAATGAAAGAGTTGTAACTGTTTCAGGTCTAATTGTTAGACTCGTTGCGTACCCATTAATCTCTTTGCTCATTGGTTTTGATTATATTTTATATGATCTTGGTAAATCAAATTCTTGACTTGTACTCTCTCTTTCATATTCTTTCACTTTTTGGCATTGTGTAGTACGATTATGAAGGGCATACAAATTGGAAGTCATGTAGTTTGTCAGATAATTAAGACGTTTTTTATTGATTCTTACTGGGCGATAGTATCTTACTTGGGCAATGTTGAGAGTTCATTTTGAAGGTGAAATGTTTTTTCTTTGAAGTCCTATGTTTAAACAATTATTGAGTTGTTGGTGATTGGGCCATCCCAAGTAGTTTTATAATACCGTGACCTCTGCCCGGGTTTGGATTGATTTTTTTTTTTTTTTGGGGAAAAATGGGTTTGGATTGATGTTGCTACTTAACACATAGTGTGGTATTTCCAAACTTACATGTGATTCCGCTGTAGTTAATGCCATCTTGACAAAGAAGAATACTGAACATTGTGTCTGGTAGCTGGAATTTATTAATTTTATTGTAACCTTATTTAGGATAATAATTATGAATATTACTGTGTTTAGTTCTATATTTTCATTTTTCTTATATGCTCTTTTACTTGTCTCTTCAACATTTTAGTAAACATAGGTTGGTTTCATCACCAGTTGGGGCAGTTATGCTGTGATTCTATTTACTCTGATTGTCTTTTACTGATCCTCAATTATGCCTTTACGATCTTCAGTTAAGCTGCTTGACTGGGGTGAAGAGGGCCACAGGACAGAAGCTGAGATTGCATCATTGAGAGCGGCTTTTACCCAAGAGGTTGCGGTTTGGCATAAGCTTGATCACCCCAATGTTACTAAGGTAAATTTGTGCGATTGCAATTTCTTCTCCTTATGACCTTGAACCTGCAGAATCCTTGATAGTGTATGTCTAGACTTATATTTTGCTTATGTCGTATGTAATGAAGGATATACAAGTTTGAAAGTCATTAGTAGTACACAAGGAATCCCTTGATTTTTGGTTATCGGCAAGTTTACTTGGGTCTGAGCCTATTTTGAAGGATCAATGTTTGAATGAGGGCAGCATCTTAGGGAGTTTTTGTTTTGGACACCAGTAATATTGTTCTCACTGGAGTCAAGCTGGTTCTCCATTTCATAGTTTAACACATAGCCTGTGCAGGGCTGGTGCTTACAGTGGAATTGAGGCCTTATCACATTTCTTCTGTTGATATTTTACATAATTTTTCATTATCAAAAATTGTTTCTTAGTGCTGATAACTATGTGCTTGCACTGTTCTCTGTTCATGTCTACTCCTTTAGTACTTTGCAGCCATTGGATGCTTTGTGTTTCAGAATTTAGCAACCATTGAATGCTCTGCTTTGGAATTTATCATTTTTATATGTTCTTTTGTTATTTTTTCTTTTAGTTTATATAGATTTGGGATAAAGAATTATCAGTTGTGCAGAAGCATAGATTCTTTTTCTTCTCAACTTTGTCATGTTTATGCTACTCATTTTCTTATCTTCTATTTCTGGAGGATTCAGGCAAATATTTTCCATTGTTTCATGTCTTTAGTGCTTTGTCAGACTTGAGCTTAAGAGGTTTCTATTAGAGGATATTCAAATTTATAATATAAGAGGCTAATTTGGTCTGCATTAGTTAGATGATAATATGCCCATATAAGCTTTGGTAATTTTTCAAAAGCATTTGCATAGTGGTCAATACTGAATGTTGTGGCTTTTGGAATTACATAACGATTTTGAATCTTTGGTACCTGATCAATGTTTATGACCTATGCAGTGATTCAACAACTGCAAGAATACTGCTTCCAATTTCCCTCTTCCATCCATATGATTGCGTTTAGGATGGAGTCTTATTCAGAAAGGTTTTAAGAAAGCAAATGTTTAACCTCTGCCAGAAACGGATACACATGAGCTTATAGGATACCACAATATCCATTGTAGGATACTCTGAGACAGTAAACTAAATTCCTGAAACCAAAACTATGAAGCTTCTGAACATTATAAATGATGTGAGTGGAATTCAAGACCCCCTAAAGCTAACACAACGCTGTCTCTCTCAGATGATAGACGCAGCAAATATCTTGCATATTCAGAATTAGATGGCAGTTTTGCTCTGTTAGCTTCCAGTGAAATTGCATCTCACCAGTCGTGGCATTAGGGGGTAATCTACACCTGGTCTTCTCGTAAAGCCATCAGCGGGAGGTCCATAAGATGAAATATTTTCTTATTCCAATTCCAATGCATCTGACTCCATGAAAAACTTTGCTACTACTCATTATCCATGTGAATATGAAGAGCTCTAAAATTTTTGTTCTTTGGTAATGTCATGGCAATCATCTTTTGCAAATGCCTAAAAGCATTGCAACGGTTACTTTTGATTTAAGAGGCTATATCATCTAGAAGTCCTCATAGATGTTCAGTGTAGTTTGCAAATACATAAGCAGTTATTTTCATTTTTACAAATAGATAAGTAGTTAATCATTTACTTAGGATAATGGTAATGCTTCTTCAATATGTGCATTTATACTCATTTTAGCCTATTTGCTTCAGTTTATAGGGGCAACAATGGGCTCATCAGAGCTACAGATACAAACTGAAAATGGCCAAATTTGCATGCCAAGTAATGTGTGCTGTGTTGTCGTGGAATATCTTCCTGGAGGGGCCCTAAAGTCTTATCTCATAAAGAACAGGAGAAGAAAGCTAGCTTTCAAAGTTGTTGTGCAACTGGCAATTGATCTTGCTAGAGGGTATTTCTTAAAATATCTTGCTAGATGTATTTAGAGATGCTATTGCTTGTTAGTCCCAGTGAGATTGATGTGTTGTTAGGATATGTAAGAAATTGAGATGTGACCATGTTGTGCAGGCTGAGTTACCTTCACTCCCAGAAGATTGTACACAGAGATGTAAAAACCGAAAACATGTTGTTGGACAAGACTCGTACTGTGAAAATAGCTGACTTTGGAGTTGCTCGTGTTGAGGCATCAAATCCCAATGACATGACTGGGGAGACAGGAACTCTTGGCTATATGGCTCCTGAGGTATGGAGTTTGTTTTGCTTTGGAATGTTATGTTTTCCCACTGCTGGTCTTTGCTACCCCTTTGCAATATATTGAAATTTCTTAGTGGAAAGTTCTTCAGTACATAAAAACGAACTTAACTTTTGAATGTGTGCCTATCACTTTTAAAGGCATCATCTTCATTTGAAGACCTCAATATTGGTGTTGTATCAAATGATGAACAGAGTTCTCCTTTCTATCTTGCAAAAGGAGTGGCAGTTGGACTTTTACGAATATTTGTGGGTTACAGGTTCTTAATGGTAATCCATACAACAGGAAGTGTGATGTGTACAGTTTTGGAATCTGCTTATGGGAGATATATTGCTGTGACATGCCATATCCTGATCTTAGCTTCGCAGAAGTGACTTCGGCTGTTGTCCTTCAGGTATAGCACGTGCTGCTGTCATTATCTTTTCTTCTGTTATTGTTTCCAACTGTGAAAATAACGAACTCCATAATTTCATAACATCATCATTCTGGTACCACAACTGCAGAACTTGAGACCAGAGATACCAAGGTGTTGCCCAAGCTCTTTGGCTAATGTAATGAAGCGCTGCTGGGATGCTAACCCCGACAAGCGCCCTGAAATGGATGAGGTTGTCTCTATGTTGGAGGCCATCGACACATCAAAAGGAGGTGGCATGATCCCTCCCGATCAGCAAAGTGGTTGCCTTTGCTTCCACAGAAGCCGAGGGCCTTGATTTGCTACTCTTTGAAGACATAGGATATATTGCCCTGAGACATAATTGGGCTAATTTGTACCCATGAGCTGAATGTAAAGGAAATTTTGGATGTCAAAGTGGGAAACTGGAAAGAGGTGGATTTAGGAGCTTGTTTCATTTTTACATTCCTGCTTTATTAAGTGATGTAAAGCTTTTCTTTTTACCTGTTGGAATAATTTTTTTCTGAGTTCCTTAGATATCTGTATTTATGTCAATCATCAGCGAGTTAACGGGCTGGTTAGTATATATCATAGATGAATATGATTTATCAAATTTTAGTTCTAGTAGTACTGCTATTTTCATTGGTTTGGTTTTCTCAAGTCTTAATAATGATATAGTGAACTATCCTTAACAAACAAAGAATGTTTACATCATTTTCAGGGATTGAATGGGGAAAGAGCATTACAAGACTTTGTCTCTGAAAGGAAAAAGGCAAAACCAGAAAGCTACCATTAAGGAGAACACACCAAGCGGAACGTGAACAAAATCTGCACCAGTACTGGAGTGTAGCTAGGGTCTAGCGGCGAGTTCAACTTCTGGTTGGTCAGATCTGTTCTGGTCCGTGTCCCTCCTCTGGTCATCATCCCATTGAGTGGTCCTATAATAGATTGCATACAGGATGAGCTGAACCAGTCCAGACAGAGCTCCCAAACCATTCGGTAGCTGTGGAAGGAACACAATGGTGGAAGTATAAGAACAGTAGACAATAGCGACAATCTTTAACCAGAACCTGAAATTTTACTGGAAAAACATGTATATAATCAACTAACGTGCCTAATGTTCTTACTTACCGCAACATTAATGTCGAATTTAAGTAGTGCATAAACCAACCAAATCAACCCATTACAGAAGTTGGCAAGCGAAAGATAAAACGGCATGAACTTGACACTCCTTGTTTTGATCACTAGTTTCTGCAGAGAAAGCAAAAGTACCGTGTTAAAATCATAAACCCAATTTAACAGAGTCGTACCAGCCAGTTAAAAATTTTAAACTGAATGGTTTCTTAAGTAGATGTAAAAAGCCGATGATCAAAACAGATGTGTATACCATGACTGTCAATGGTGAAGCATACATGATAACGTTGAGGATGATGGCCAATATTCCCACGAACAAGGACCTCTTTTTTGTGGTATGGAAGACAAGCATGGTAATCAAGACCACACCAGCCATTATAAGAGCCTCAACAGCGAGGAATAAGACGATCTTTCTCTATACATTAATGGAAATCAAACCAGTTAGACAAAGGAAACCTTTGCATGTTAGGGTGATACAATGAAAACATGCGTACTCGTCTTTTCCAGGGCGAGTAAATGAAGAAAATGACGCAGTATATGAGCTCTATGACCAACCCAACTGCGTTTATTGTCGTGACGAGAATGCTGTCTGGTTTCACGAAGGGCAAGCCATACAAGCTCCACATTGCGCAATTCAGGACAGTAGCTATGTAAGGGTCTGGCTTGAATTCTTCCACTGCCTTTTGCTTGGTTATCTTTATCATAGTTGGTCTGTAATGATAATTCATATCAAGAACATTGCCAGAGATGAATTAATACACTTCAGGAACAAAACCAGAAAAAAAAAAAAAAAAGGAAGTTGGACAAGGAAAAGGACTTACAGTGGGGAGAGAAATAGGAAGAAAGAGATAACATTTCCTGCAGAAGAAAGAAGCGAACGAATGAAGTTGGAATCGTAATGGATATCAAAATGGCTGCAAGATTTGGTACCGGCAAATTGACCAGAACATAATGAAACTGAAATTTCTTAGAAATCAATTAATGTATAAAATGTATTGGTTAGCATCCAAGATGATGATTCTCTGTTCTTATATTACAACTCGTTTAGTTCCTCATCTCATTATCTTTGTCATTTTACTCTTAACGATATGACATAACATATATGTCATATCGTATGGTAGTTTCTCCAAGTAAGGCTTAATAGTGTAACTTAAAGAATTTTTCCATAAATATATCAAACCTAAAAGCACCAACAACATGAATAAAAAATGGAAAAATCGAAGAAGGGTGATATTGCAGCTTGCAGGACTAACCAATAATGCCTACTACAGTTCTTGCAGTCTCTTTTTCAGTCATCTTCTTCAGTTTTGAAACGAAATCCTGAATCAACGACTGTCCTGAAGCCTCTTGGATGTGGACTAATTAGAGACCTAGAAACTAGTAGCTACAAGAAGCTAACCGGCTGAGAGTACAATAGAAAGCCTGGAGTGAAAAGGAAAGAAGTAAAAGAAGAAGAAGAAGAAGAAGAATTCGAGAAGGATTCAGCAAGTTTATTTGTTAAGATGCATATATAGAGTTCAATGGCTGATGTGTATTGGCCTTAGCTTCTGCCTTCACTGCTATTGCATGTCGTTGCGTGCATGCTTTTCTCCAAAAACAAAACTAACAATGTAATGTAACCGCAATTTACGGCAGAACGATTTTCTCATGTTTGTTCGTTGACCACTAAATTCTCGATAATTATATGGGGTTGGACTAACCATCAACATAAATCTCTCTGGTCTCTACAAGTTTTCTACAATTTTCTTCTGTTATGGTGTTAACCGTCTTCATTTTAATTGTTTTCTTATATCTACGTTTTTATCTCATAATTATTATTAATATGTATGTTCAGATCAAATTTAATTATTAGTATGTCTATTGTAATTATATCGAATTAAAAGGTCTTATAAACTTGTAAGGGAACACGCATTGTCGGGAAGTAGTTGTAATTAAAATTCTTAAAAATTGCAGTTTTGTATGTTGGAATGCATTTTTTTTATTACAAAAATCAAGACATAAACAAAACTACGTGTTCAAATACAAGAAGTTTGGAAACTATTGGTTTTACTTCTTAAATTTGTGTTCCGCCATAAAACCGCTTTAAAATATTTTTTTCTAATTTTGTTCCATATTATCACTTGATTTTTTATTGATCATAGTATTAGTTGACTTTATACTTGATGTGTTACAATAATACAAGATTAGAACATGATAATGAAGAATTAATTTTTAATTTAAAATGATAAGTACTATTTTATTTTATTTTAGAAACAACAAAACAACTTCCAAAAATAACTAATAATTAATTAATAATCTCTTTTCATAAATTTACAAGAATTTTTACTTTTTTCTATTTAAAATAAGATTTAACACTCACTTATTATGTGAGATGTCATAAATTATCTTTCAAAATGATAATCTAGTCTTTGATAACTTTGACATTAAAAATCAATATCGCTTATAAGGAATCATGGGGGTTCAAAAGCCTCCCTCTCTCTCTCCTTTTAAATTGATTTATATATTTATTGAATTTAACTAGTTGTTAAAATGAATAAATTGGTTATATAGAAAAAAGTTAATTATATATTAGGGATGGCATATTAAAAAGTGTTTAACCTTTTAAGATTTTTTCCAATTCAATGCTTAAAATTTTAAATTTCTTAATTGAGTGACCAATCTTTTCAAAATCTTAAAAATTCAATTTAAAAGGTTATTTTTAATGATGTGACATGTCTACTAAATATCACATTAATGTCCGTCTGTTAGAAATATCAATGAAAAAATAATATTTTGAATTGAATTGTTAAGGTTTTAAAAAAATTGGACACTCAAGTGAAAATTTTAAAACCTTGAACACTAAATTAAAAAATCTCAAAAAGTTTTAGCTGATTGTCCTTCTTTTTTGAAAAAAATGTTTTAGCTATCACTTATACCTTTAACATTAATCATCATTAATGGAAGAGTGAGGAAAATGGGATGACATTTTATCAATCTATAAAGTTTCATTATATAGTCATTTTATTAAATGTACCGATTACCTATCATTGAAAATTAATCTTTAAAGATACGAGTGATAACTAAAATAAATAAAAGGAAGATAAATAATAGTTTAAAAAAGTAAATAGTAAAATAACAAAAAGTTAAATTACAAGCTGCCATGGAGTAATCAAATCTGCATACTAATATTCAAGAAAGGTTTTTAATGCAAGGGGTGCAAGTTTGGGATTCAAGAAATACAGATTGCAAGTTTGGATTTTCTTTCGATTACAAGGAATTCATAGAGGTACCTATTTGGATACAATTTCCAAATGTCCCATTGGAGTTATGGAACTATAGGGGGCTGTCAAAATTGGGATCACATGTTGGAAAGCCCATTTGCATAGATAAGGTTACCATCACAAAGACCTGAACTGGTTTCGCTAGGATTTCGATTGAAGTTGACATCTCAAAGAAGACAGTGACGAGCTTTGGTGTTAAAATGCCAGGAGATACTTGATACACACAAAAGGTCATACATGAGACCTTTCCCAACTATTGTTATTTTTACAAGAAGTTTCAATACAACCCTTTGAGTGTAAAACCATTGCAACGAATAACAAGAAACAAATGAAGGTTGTGTTGAATGATGGAGGAATGACGGGAGTACAAAGGTTTTGATGCATGAGACAAGGAGGTTGCTGATGATGGTGTGGGCTCTATGCGGTAGCCTGTCTAAGGAGAGGCTGCAAGCTCGAGTGAGCAAACATGAGCTAAGGAGGGATTGCCTCAAGGTGTGCGAGAGGCTGAAACAAGTGGACGAGCATTAAAAGCTACGGATGATAGTGTTACCCCTCTTACCATGACCACAACCATGGAGGAAACGAATGGAGGAGGGACATCTAAGCTGAATGTCCCATGGATAGCCCCTGGTCAAGACTAAGATGGAGATTGGCAACCAGTGCCACCCCATAGGAGGTCAACAAGGGAAAGGACATAATGCTGCCTGCCACCACTCATTTGATGTAGTGAACATGGTATGGAGGTATCATTGTACGTGATCAGGCTCTTGTTATTAAAGATAATACCTTGGGCAATAAAAACAGGGATGAAGTAAAGCAGCCGAGAGGTGACTGAACCTCCAAGGGTGACAAATGAAATTACTTTGCTGGAATGTCCGAGGCTTGAACAAGGCCTCGAGACAATATTGTATTGTCGATCACCTACGACAACATGACTGTAAGTTTGCTTGCTTTGTTGAAACTAAATTATCTGTTGATGGTTTAGATGTGATGATGAGGAATAGATTTCAAGGGTGGGGTTATTCTCACAATTTTAGCGTTATGAAGTGAGGTAGGATAGGTATCATATAGAATCTTATTTTCTTTCAATGTGATGTACTGGATGTAGGTGAACAGCACATTCACTGTCAGGTTCAGTGCAGGACTACACATACTATCTTTTTGGTTTCCTTTGTATATGGGTTGTATACTGTCACCAAGAGGAGGGAGCTTATGCAATATCTAATGGGGTTGAGGTCGTCTGTTACTTTTCCTTGGATTATCATGGGTGATTTCAACTGTGTATGCTCAGCAAGGGAGAGGCTAAGCTGTCGATCACCATCAACCTATTTGTTAAAAGACTTACGCGACTTTCAGATGACACTTGGATTGGAGGATTCATCATTTCGAGGGGAATTTTTCACTTGGCACAAAACAACCTCTAGGCCAAATTTGACAGGGTTCTTCTTAATTAGGCGTGGGGGACTTCAGGGCTTTCATGCACGATACACTTCTTAGACATGATGGCTAAATCAGATCATTGTCCGGTTGTGGCAGATTTCACTTAATTAAACACTAGAGGTAATAAACCATTTAAATTCTTTAATATGTGGCTTAATCACCCTCAGTTTCAGGGCAATGTGGCAAGTTGTTGGGATCAGGCGGTGGATGGGTATGCTCAATTTGTTTAAGTGTTCGAAGTTGAGGTCATTAAAATAACTACTGAAGACATTGAACTCTGAGGCATATAGGCACATCTCTTCGAGGGATAAGGATGCTAAAGGAACCTTTACACTTGCATATAAGACTTCTCTTAATAATCCTGATGACCTAAAGCTGAAGGACTTAGTGAATACAAAGAAGAAGGAGGCTAGTTTCCTGTTGGAAGCTGAGACCTGAGAGACATTTCTACCAATAGAAGGCAAAGTGTACACACATCATAGTGGCAGACAGATGCACTCGATATTTCCATGCAGTTGTCAAGAAGAAGGGTATGAAGAATGTCATTTCACATATCATAAAGGAGGATGGTACCTCAACTAACTTGATGGAGGAAGTAGTAGGGTGCTTTGTGGATTTCTACAGAGGGCTTTTTGGGACATCATCCCCTTTGAGCAGGCTAGATATGGACATGCTTAGACATGGACTGACTGTGGCTATGGAGTCTTGTGATGCATTGATTGCCCCGTTTTGGAGGAGGAGATTAAGAGGGCGATGTTTGATATTGGAGAGATAAGGCTTCGGGCTTGGATGGATTCACCTCTGCACTCTTCAAGAGGCAATGGAGCATTGTTTGTTCAGAAGTGGTTTCAGCTATAAAGGAATTTTTTGATAATGGTAGGATTCTAAAGCAACTAAATCATACCATTATCACACTAATTCCCAAAACGAAGGAAGCCCCGAAGGTGAAAGACTTTAGACCGATTGCTTATACAAACGTGGTGTATAAGGTGATAATTAAGATCTTGACAAAACATACGGCTTTTGTTGTAGGCAGTATTGTGGATCCAACTCAGGCTATTTTTGTGTTAAGCAGGAATGTGATGGATAATGTGTTCCCAGCGCAGGAGTTAGTCAGAGGATACACCAGGAAGAGGATTTCCCCAAGACGCATGATTAAGCTTGACATTACTAAAGCTTATGACACTATATCTTAGGTCTTTCTTGGGGATGTTGTGCATGGTTTGGGATTTCCTTCTAGGTTTGTTGGATGAATCATGGAGTGTGTTACTACAACATCGTTCTTGATCTCGTTGAATGGTGCCCTGCATGGTTTGTTTAGAGCACGGCATGGCTTAAGACAAGGTGATCCTATATCTCCCACCTTGTTCATTCTCTATTTGGAATATTTCTCGAGGTCGCTTAAAATGAGAACCACAAATACTCATTTTAACTACCACTTGAAGTATGACAAACTTGGCATTTCCCACATTGCTTTTGTTGATGATTTGATGTTGTTCTTGAGAGGAGATACTCTCTCTATTAAATTTCTAGTTGATGCTTTGACAGATTTTTTT
>JAOSBN010000006.1:35677951-35695424 GCA_027563595.1 Erythroxylum suave | reverse complement strand
TATTTATTATTTTGATTTTTAGAGATTAGGTTAAAAATATACAGTACAACTGTACAGTATGACAATGAACTATTTTGCAATTTTTAAAAAAATTCAGGGGCTATTTTATAAATTTAAAAAATTACCCAAAACGGTACCCAGTATTAACTGGTACCGGTACAGTACCATACCAGAACCCAATCCGGTACGGTATTCATAACTTTGGGTGTTGAGCAAAAGAATGTTGATCACTTGTTTTTCACATGTTCTTTCTCAAGTGATATTTAGAATGTTGTTTAAGATTGGTTGGGATTGGCATGGGTTATGTCTACTCTGCCTAGTGCGATCAAGTGGATTACGAGCAACTACACTAGAGCATGCCTAAGAAGCAAAGTCGTATGATTGGCGTTCTATTGTACCATCTACACATTGTGGAAGACAAAGAATGTTGTTCATTTTGACCCAGCTTCTTTTATGTGCTTTGATGTAGTTTACAAGATTAAGAGTTTGATTTATAAGATCTTGTATAGAATTTATCGTGACGATTTGATTGCTTTTTGATAGTTTTGATTGTTTAGATGATACTGATGTTTTTTATTATAGATTTTGGTTGGGGTATGCATCAATGATCATGTACATAAACATTTTGGGTTAATATATTTTACCATTCATTAAAAAAAAGTACTCTTTTTTGATATAACATGATAAGCTAGATCAATTCTCTCAATTTATTTTTTGACAAAGGCCGTTAGACTTAAAAAGATATAATTTTTAAAATAGTATAAATTATAATTTTTTGAGATACTTTGATTTAGTTTTAAAAACTAAATCTAATAGTTATTTATTTTTATATCATAACCTAAAAACAAGTACTTATATGTTATTTCATTATTACTTGGTTATTTGTCTTTTTTACATCGACTTTATGTGTAGCATAAATCCTTAAATTGGATTGTGACAGTGTATTAAATTAACGGCAAAGAATTTAGATTCTCTTATAAATAAAATAATTGAATATATGTAGGTTTTAAATTTATGATAGTCATATTTTCAAGCTTCGTAATCCTCCAAACCTAGCATTAGTTGACGAATAATGTGATCAAGCCATTTTGATACGTCTTATAGTATGAGTTTATTAAATACCCCCTTTTCTTGACCAAAAATGGAAAATCGATTTTGGTTAATGATGCTGTTCGATTAATTTCTACTCAATCTAAAGTGAGGTGTTATCGATTCAATAATTGATATCAGACTAAAACATCTAGACGGTGGTGTACTGTGCTGGCTTTAAAGAATGCTCTCCCAATTTGTGCAAGAGCAGCATGCTCCGCACTCATTACAAAACGTACCCTTCCGATTTCCAAAATGATACGTTAGTATAAATGGAGTGGTTTAGAGGTGATGGAATGTGTTTCTTTTCTTGCATTTCGGCAGCTATCTACGTAGGATCTGTTAAGCGTAAATTGCAATAGAGGATGAGATTTTAGAAATGCTTATATTTTATAAATAACTCACATTGTAATCAGTGTTCTAGGGCTTTAACTTTGGATAACTCGGATGCATTAATCTTTTTGTTTGACACTAAGAAAAGAAGAGTTAGGTAAATGCTGTTAAGCTCATCTATAATAAGGCATGGATTAAGCTTAGGACTGGCTCAACTGACAAGGATGTTTTATGCTTCCCCTTGTAAAAGAGAATGCCAGAAAATAGATTTCCTAAATGCAACTAATTTTGAATCGATATATGTATATAAAAATTAAACGTTGACCATTGAACTATAAGGGTTTTTTCCTTAAAATTTGACAAGAATTATTTCAGGCATTCAAGACCGTCAATGCCCACTTTTTCTTTTATAATTTGACTTGATCTAGTTCTACTCATTATTCATGTTATATATATATATGAAAAACAAAACAAAAGTCAACTATTCCTGAAACACATTAATGAATTCAACTACTGGTTTGGTTTGACTTAATAGCATAGGCATAATTCCAAACCATTAAGACTTAATTCTATAACAAAAAAGTCAACAAACAAAATGAACTGTTTTGATATCATTAAGCAGTTGACATTTAATACATTCAATATAATTGGTCAGTAGATGACGCTAAACAAATAATCTCTGGTAGTCTGCTCCAACTTAATTAATCAAAGCCCAGAACAGATTACACTTTAATTAAAAATATAATCGTTTTGTAGAAATTTTAAAAGTCTTAAAATAATACCATCTCTATGATAAACAAACAGTTAAGTTACTTTGTTTCTAAGCTACTTGTTCCATTTATTTGTTTATCACGTTGTGATCTTCATTGTTCATATTCAATGCAAGTCAAATTCATTGAGATAAGACATGACTGACTTTAGCCTGCCGTCGTATATATAAAGTGCCTCTGTCCAACTAATGTCTCGTATTTTAGAACATAACACCATTCTTCTCCCCTTGCCTTTTCTTATGGTTTTGTTTTTGGGATAAACCATAAATCAGCAAGCGTCTCTGTCGGGTTTGTTTGGCAACTCTGAAGAGCAACGTTGTTGGAAGCTATTCCAGATGATACTCACTGCGATACTATTGTTCGTGACGGCTGCTGTTTTGGTGACCATCCATGTTTGTGCTGTCAACGGAGCTTTTCGCCGAAGAGACGGTGATAATAATGGTGACACCATCCCGACAACCACCGCGTATAATAGTGGACTGAAACCCATGACGAAGGAGGAGTTGAAGAATCTACCTTGCTTCAGCTACAAAGCAGAAGAAGAGGTTAGCCCTGTGGATTGTGTGGTTTGTCTGGAGGATTTCAGGGTCGGCGATAGTTGCAGGGTGTTGCCTAACTGCAACCACAGTTTTCATGTTTTGTGTATTGACTCGTGGGTGTTGAACTCTCCCATTTGTCCCATTTGTCGAACTACAGTCTTTCCCCCCCAAATTGCCATGGCGTTGGATGAAGAAACTGGAGCTTGTGCTCATATTGGAGTTTAGTTGGACATTTGATTAGGTGCTTCTTCTTCTTATTCTGTTCTTCTGTTAAAAAGCATCTGCACAGCCCAAATAGTGAAGCTTTACAGCATTATTAACCACAGAATACTGCTGTAGTAACTTAGTTTATTATTTTGTATTACTATAAAAAAGTTCATAATATTAAAAATTCAGTTAGAAACAAATTTGTTAAATGCTTATGAATTTATTTTAGTATAAATTATTGGATAATTAATTATTATCAAGATATCTTTTTACAATTTTTAATACTAAAAAATTATAATTTAAAATAATTGATGAGAATGTGAACCAGAAACCTATGCCCAAGGCCTCAATCAAATTAGAGTCGTCTTAATTGCTTAACGACCAACATTTATGGTGCTTTGCATCCAAGATATTAAGCACCCAGCTTGATAGTTGCTAGAACATGATTAAAGAAAACAAATGCTGGATCGTATACAATAACGATGGTAAAATTATACAATTGACAGGACATCAGAGCCTGAATAGCATCCCATGTCGAGGGTCATCAGTATTTTATGTTCCCATTCCAAAAGATTTATCAAATTCTTATTTAATTAAGATCAATTTCCAAAAAGAAATTTCTTATTTAAGATTAGAAAGGCAAATTATTTTGGAAGTAGAACTTAATAAATTTCTTTTAGATCTATGAGACTATGATTGATAAATTATTTTAAAATTTAATGAACTCAAATTTATATTTTAATACTTAAATTTAATAGTTCTCGCTATTCGATATAATTTTTAAGTAGATGAAACTAAACAAATAATTTCAGGCACACGTTTTCTGATGCTAAATTAATCACAACACAATGAAAACTATACTTAATTTACAACTTTCCACACCCACACATATATATAGCTGGTTATGTTTCCCCTCCTCTTAATTTTTCCCCACTATATAAAATTTCTGAAAATTATAGTTGGTATAAAATTAAAGAAACAAGAAGTCAAACAGCAGCGTAGAGAGGTGATCAAGTGTTTTATCTTGTTTCGAAGCCACTTTTGTTTCTTTTAATTGTTTATTACTTAGTGGTCTTTGCTGTTCACATCCTCAAAAAGACATGACTTTAGCCTTCCCTTGTTGCCTATATGTATCTGTCCACCAAATATCTCCTACTTTTAGAACATACTGCAATTCTTCTTCCCTAGTCTTTACTCCTGTTCTAGGGATGAAGATGAAATTGAGATAGATAGGTGTTCGATTTAGCTACAAATTAATACAACCTTCCCGTCGGATTTGTACTGATAAGCGCTGGAGGGCGGAACCTAATCCAGATGATACTCACTGCTATACTATTGTTCGTGGCTGTTGGGGTTTTGGTGATCATTCATGTTTGTGTAGTCAATAAATCCCTTCGCACAAGGGATGGTGATGATACAATCCCGACGACCACCGCTTGTAATGGCGGACTGGAACAGGTGACAGAGGAGGACTTGAAGAATCTACCTTGCTTCAACTACAAAGCAGCAGAAGAGGTCAGCCCTATTGACTGTGTGGTTTGTTTGGAGCATTTCAGGGTCGGAGATAGTTGCAGGGTGTTGCCTAACTGCAACCACAGTTTTCATGCTGTGTGTATTGACTCGTGGGTGCTGAAGTCGCCCATATGTCCCATTTGTCGAACCAGAGTCTATCCCGCCAAAGTTGCCACGGTATTGGATGAAGAAACTGGAGCTTCTGTTGATAATGGAGTTTAGAACTTTAGACTGACACTGAAATAGGATTTTTTTAATTTCTTTTTCTTTCCTTGTCAACAGATGTCAGATGATTAAAGGCTCTAGTTTTTCAACTGTAAATTTTAAGTTATTCGATCTATCCTCTTCTCTAGCCAACTCAATTAATTTGCAGTTTCAATGCCCCTTAAATCCTCTGGCTCCCTTATTTTGATCCAATTTTTTGTCAAAATATCTAAATCATTCATTTACGTAAGACCTACATAAAATAAATAGTTTAGATGCTTTGACATAAAGTTAAGCCAGAATAGAGGGGTAGAAGATTAGGCCCCGTTTCAATGGGCTCGACCCAAGTGTATTCTTAAATTTGATGGTTTTAATAGTTTTCCTGTCCGCTTTAGGGTTTATTCGACCTTCCGTTAACAGTCTCTCAAGAATCAAGTTAGTGAAAGAAGGGCAGAAGTTTGTCTCTTATACAACACATGCCAAAATTGAAAAAGTAATTTGACGGAAAACTGAAACAATCTTTTTCTTGGGATCTTATATGGAGAGTAGAAGTTTTTGTTTTTCTTTGTTCGTCTGAGATGTCCAAATTCTGTGGAAATTGTCCATCTACCCCCTTTTTAATATATATGTGATGTTCAGTTCTATGATTCACTGGGACCTTTCTACAACCTATAAAACCAACTGGTTCGACTTAAGAAGCAGATGAAGGCTTGAGCATCTGCTCATTGACCAGTCTTCAAGTTGTCATAAGGCATCATCTCCATAAGAGTTGGGCAATGGAGCGCCTTTAAAGACCATAGTAATGGACAAAAAGTGATGGCTGTTCTGCAGGATTCAGTTATAGCAAAGATAATTTGAGCCTACTGGGTCGACTTTGGCTACACTGGCAATCTTAGTGAATCAATTAACAAGTTCACCTGCCAGAGAACTCCCTTGTTCCATTTTCAAAGGAAACAAACCAGCAAGTATATAAATGACAAATTAGTCTCGTATACTAGAATCAGTTTCTAACAGACAATCACATGTCCTTTACATTTCACCAAGTTCTAAAATGAAACTGTGATCACTGAAATTTTCACCCAGGACATCTAAGTGCAGCTTGTAATACCAATATCCCCAGCGCTCATAACGTAAGAATTCAGAATCACATAACCATTAAAGATTTGTTCAAATGAAGTTCAAAAATATTTTGCTGCTCACAAGTAATTGTGTTCACAAGCTAATAATGCAACCTATTCAACTCATTAACTATACACTAAAACCAACCAAAATATTCAGAATGTAAAACAGGCATAAAGTTGTACTCTTTGTATTATGCTTGCTCATCTCAACCTAACGTACTTAGGAGAGCTAGTTTGAGTTCAAATACATGACAAACACTGCACATTAAACATTGACAGAGAGACGCAAATTACAGAAACAGTTCAGCTTTGTTGTTGTTGCTGCTGATATTATTCTCCAATTCACTCTTCAGCTGGAGTGAGAAATCATCATTGACATCATCATCATCCCAATCGTCTTCCCACTGCTGGGTCACCTCCTTCCCTTCTTCCTTGGAGTCCCATTCTGTCCATTCACAAACCCATTTCAAACAAAGCAAACCGATGCAAATTAAAGCCATAGAAGCCAAACAAGCAGTAAAACAATTTTAATGAAAACACAAAAGCACCAACTCGTTCGATACCAATTCAAATCCCAAGTACACAATATTAAGTACCACAATTATGTATTTTTAGATGAAAAAGAATATGAAATACAAATAAAAGCAAAAGGAACAGTTTTTAGTTGTAAAGAAGGGCACCTTCGTTGATATCGAACTCTTCGAACTCGTCATCGTCTTCGAAAAGGTCAAGTTTCACGTCCTCACTCGCCGGCTTTACCTCCGTCGCCATCGAAAGACAGATCAGACCCAAACCCTAAGCTTCCTTTCACCGAATTCGATCACACCAATCGGTAAAGGCTTCGAGTGCCCAAGATCAAATTCGAAAATAAAAAGATGTTTCTGTACAATCACACGGCATCGTTCTTAATCAAGGGTGAGTGGCAAGTTGTCGGGGTAAGGGATTCGACGTGCCGTGTTCTGCGTAATAGGCGGTATGAACATACAAGGTTTTTCTTTCGATAATCAATTATAAAATGTTCAAGTTTTTAAATTTCTTTTAATTCAATACTCAAGTCTTTAAAATTTTCAAATGATTAACTAATTTTTTAAATTTTTAGTAATTCAGTTTAAAAGATTATTTTTGATAACGTGACCGAATTATTTAAGTTTTAAAAGATTGGTCACCCAATTAAAAAATTTTAAAATTTAGACATTGAATTGTTAAAATATTAGATATTTTAAATATATTATCTCCTTTTTTTAAAAAATGGTATGAACATACAAGTTGTAAAAAAATGTTCATTTTGGTTTTTTTTTTTAAATCTTAGGTGTATAACTCAGTGAACTTCTTTTTTGAAATCTTAAAATTTTTTGAAAATTTTATTTAAAATTTATGTTTCTTAATAATTAAAAAGTAATCGATGCACTCTCTTATTAATCTATAAATTCAATAGAATCAATTGTTGTATGAGAATTTAGTAATATTAGATATTATAATAATTAAATTTAGTGTTTGCTTTGAAATTTATTTCAATTTGTGATGGAGCTTGAAGTAGTTAAAGTTGACCTTTTTCTTTTGACAATCTTGTAAGAAATTGAAAAAACATTAAAACTTGAATATTTACATTCACAAGGTAAGATCTTTGGCACTCATGTGCTTAAATGAACCGTCGTTGGAACAATTTTGAAGTTAGAGGATAAATTGTTGTGAGTAAATATCCGAGAAATTATTTCAATTTAATAAAATTTTGATGCATTTGTCTAGATTTCGTAAACTAAGGATTATAAATGATTACTTAAAAAATTTCTCTATAAATCTCATTGAAGTCATCATATTAATGTCATTATTAAATAATTATACTAAAATGTATTTTTAAGTTATTCTTTAAACCCCACCATCATCATTCATTTTGTACGCAGTTTGTGTATTGTATTATTGAGCCATAAAAACACTGATGTTTAATATTTAGTTGATATAAGTGTTTAATTAGAATAATAGATGGTGAATCTTCCAAATTAATATAAAGGTGCTGCGGTTAAAGCAATATGATGAGCATGTTTATTTGTCGATATGGAAGTTAAAACACTTTGATGGCATCTTGGATCAATGACAATCTTAGAACTAAATTTCATGGATTGTCTTAATTATGATGCAGATAAGCTATTAATCATTAAGATGTTATTAATTCAATATGAATATCTTATCTTACCATATGCTTATAGGAAATGGGATGAAATAGTTCATATACATAGACAAAGATTTGAGTGAAAGGGTCAAATTTATTATTAATCAATTAAATGCTAACAATAAAGGTTGAAGGTTAAGAATAGGAAGTTAAAAAAGGAGGTTGGTATCAAGAATGATGGTAGTTATATTAAGGAGATGCATAAGTTATAGTGAATTGATAGAAGTTAAATATGCTCTTAAAATATACAATTTGTGCAACTAAAAGAGCATATATTGTTATTTTACTATAGAATAGGTGTTACAATAAATTTATCTATATTTACAACTTTATTTAATGAAAAGTTGAAGAATTTAAACTTTATTAACTTTGGTGTTACAACATGTTAATTTGTTATAAACAATGCTATTTTTATTAGGTTTTGCTACATTAAGATGTACTTGTAAGAAGTTTAGATGAATTTTTTAATATAATTTTGAAAAAAAAAATATTATCAGCTTACGTAAGTGCCTTTCTTTAGCTTTGGTATAGTATTTCCTATGAAGTGGTATTTTAGTTCTTCTCCTAATTTCTTGTAGGTCCTTGTTGTTGTTCCCTGACTATACCTTCATTTCTTAATGTGTAAGGTGACATGGCTTTTGGTTGCTTCTATTTTTCTATCTTCCGATAGTAAATTACCATGGGTTAGTGAACTAAGTATGCTTGCCAGTTTCTGATGGTGTTCCTTCCATAATGATTGAGCTTCGGTTTAATTGATAATTGAGCTTCCATATCTGGCACCACTGATTTCGTGCGTATCAGTTATCTAATTAATTGAAACTCATATTCATCTTAATTGTATTACTACAATTCATATGCACTTTTTTTTACCTACAATTAGTTCCCTCAACTGATGGTAAATGTATCTAATGAGCACTTGTACTTACTGTTTAATGTTATGGTGCCTCTCCCTCTATAGCTCATATATCACACAACTTAAAGAATATCTTGAACATCTTAGAGTTATTGTTAGTGAAGAATTTTAGAGCCTAGTCTATAGTTTCATCCACGACTGTCAATTGAAATGGCAAGTTACATTTCTATAATACACTCTTCCACACCTTCAAAGACTAGTCACATAAAAATAATAAGTGATCTTTATTTTATAATTGTGATTAAAACAGGATGCAAATATTAGAACCATTCCAGGGCATTTTGTCCAATATTAGAAGTTCATTTTTTATCGCTAATCATATGATGATTGAGAACTTAGGAACATGATTTTTGAACCACACTACTTTAAGTCATATGACTTCCTATGAAGTGTGATTGAATAAGAATGTGCAATATATAGTTATGAATCTATTAAATGGACACATAAGCAAATAATTTTATCCATAATGGGATTGATTACAAGAGTAACTTGGAAAGTTAGGAATAAGGCCTTCTAACTCTCTTGAGGGGTAGCTTTACTAATTATCCCTTTTCACTAGTTTTACCAGTGCATTAGAAGGAAAAGTGTATTTTAAGGCAGCAAATAAAGGGAGAAGATATATAGGTCTTGTGTCTATCTAATTACTAAACTATAAGCTTGTTTGCTCCTCATCTCCTATGATATGCTTAATCTTTTTACCTACTTTTTCCCTAAGCATTGGAATTGAGCTTCAAATTCCAAAAGCTTGATCCTCTGATGTATTCCTAATGTATCCATTTCACTAAAGTGCTTTTATATTATTGATTAAACTCTATATTCTCTTTTCCATTAAAGCTTTATTTGAAGCTTTAATTGATTTGATTCCTAGTTTCCTTTGTGATTTGAGGAGGTATATCTCCTTCCATTTGACTTTAAGAATCCTTTTGTTGCTCTTTAATCCATTATATAGAAAGTTTCTTAGGATTCTTTCAATATCTTTGATTATCTTGATAGGTAGAGCCACACGTGAACTCTAATAAATATGTATGATGTTTAGGACATAATTATTAGTTGGACTCTCCTTGCACAGTATAAGTTCCTAGACATCTAGTTTTAGGTTCGGTTTAAAATAACACCAAATAATGGTTTACAATCATTATAGTTCAATATAGAAAAAGGGATAGGTAAGTCAACATATTTGAAAAGGGCTTCGGACAATTGAAGTCTTGATTTTCACACTAAAGATTGTTTTAGGAGAGTAGGGATAGATGAAATGAATATATGAAATTTACTCTTGTTGATGGTTAAACTAGACATCTATGCTCATTAAGAATGCAACCCAATAGCACTTGAATTAAATCTTTATCAACTTCATATAGAAGTAATAAGTCATCTATAAATGATAAATTGAATAACTTGGCTTTTCTACACTTGTAATGATATCTAAAAGATTTTCCTTGAGATATGTGGAATGATATCATTCTGGTGAGAACTTTTATAGCTAAAGAAAATATGTAGGGGATAATATATCTCTTTGCTTGACCCTTTTTACTCCCTTAAACATATGAGTGGCCTCTTCATTCATAAGAACACTAAAACCAGAAATTGTTAGATATTTTAATACCCAATTGATGAAAATTGGGGGACATCCAAAGGCCTACTAAGGGTTTGAATCAAGCTCCAGTTTAGGGTATCAAATGCTTTAAAAAAAGTCTATCTCAATTAAATAGCTTTTGATGGACTTTTTGAAGTGACAATCCTTAAATATTTCCTAAGCTATTAACATAAATGCTTCTACCTACAATAAGATCAAACTAAGAGATATTGATTAGATCTTTCATAATAGGTTTTAATCTCAAGGCAAAAATCTTGTAAATGACTTTATAAAGAATATTGCACTAGGAAATAGGTCTGAAGTTTTAGAAAGTATGAGATTTAGGAATTAGAAAATTTCTGTTTAATTCTTTGAGTAAAATTCTTGAAAAAAGCTCCTTGACAAGGTTACAAATATGAGATTCCAATAAATTCCAAAACATTTGGAAAAAAAAAGCATTAAATCCACCAGGTCTTAGAGCCTTATCTACACTGAAAATGAAGAAGGCATTCCTGATTTCTACGTTGATAATTGGTTTAATGAGATGGTTGATCTAGGATTGATTCAAAGAGGGTAAGATAAAGCTAGAGAGTTAAGTGAGGGAGCTTGATAAACCAGATGCAATTCCTAGAAAGGATTTGAAGTGGGCGTAAGCTATGGTTTTCAACTTGTCTTAATCATGATTCATGATATTTTGTTAGAGTTTCTTTTATTTTGGATATATTTAGGGAAGAAAGCTACTGCATCTTTTAGCTAAGAAGTTTTCTCCTTATGTTTTTGTGGAGATTTGTAAGCATCAAGTGTTACGAGATGGGAGCTTAACTCGGATTTTTCCTTTTATTTTAACTCATCATTGATTGGATCATCATAAATATCTCTTTGAGTAGCATTGAGATCATGGCTGGATTTTTCAACTTCTTTTAGCAAGTCATTGTTGTAACGTTCCTTGTGAAATTTGTTCAAGTCCTCTCTTATTAACATTAATCTGGTTACCAATTTATAAGATTCAATTCCTTCAACTGGATAGTTCAATCCTTTGGCAATTATGCTCTTATAAACATCCAATTCTGTAAGGAAGTTAAAGAACCTAAAATGAGTTTTAAGCTTGGTTACATTGGGATCCCTTATGACCTCTAACGGGGAGTGATTTGAAAATCTAAGAGTACTGAAGAATGCTAAGCTATTAGGAAACTTTGTCATTCTTCAGAATTCACTAGTCCCCTGTCCAACTTTTTCCTAACGTGATACGATCCCTCTTACTTATTAGACTAAGTGAATAAGTTCCCTATATATGTGAAATGCCCTAGGGTTGAATTATTTAAGCAATCCCTGAAATCTTTATCATTTTCGTTGCTTTTTTCCTTGATCCTTCAACTTCATGAGAATACATAACGCAATTGAAGTCTCCTAGCACAATCTATGGACCATTAATGCTTTTGGCTAATTTTTTTAATATCCTTCCAAAGGTTGTTTCTTTGAAATGCTTGATTGGCAACATATATAAAGGTAGCTTGGATTTTTCCTAAAGTGATAGGGAATATATACCTCAATGTGTATCTTGTTTGGAGTTGATTACTTCAATAGTAAATGGATTATAGCCTATGATATTCTTTCTAATCTATGAGAAGCATAATTGGATATGATACTCCATTAAGCTCCTAAGAATCATAAATCCTTATTACGGATTGTTTCCTTAAGTTTTTTTCAACTTTTTAACAAGCCTGTTAGGAATGGATTTCTCTCTTTTATAAAGTAATTAATTGCTTGTTAGTAATATTATAATCAATTGTAAGTGAATAAATACGTAAAACTATTTAAAAGTTTCAGTTGCTTTAAAAGTAAAAATTGGGATACCTAACATACTTATAAATATGAACACAATTGTTTTAATTTCAAAAGTAATAAGTTGTATATTATTTTCGAATTAAAAAATTCTCTTAGAAAATAAGGTCCAAAATATATAATCATTATAAAAGTTAAAAAAAAACATAATTATATCCAAATAAAATTTGACATAAACTTAAGGCATAATATGATTGCCCCTATCCTTTTTTGTTTCCCTCTCAACACATAAGCTAAATGAAGAGATGTTATTCTTACCATTCCATTGTAGTCCTTTTGATTGGAAGCCAAATTTGGTTTGACAATTAGATTCAGTAGTTAGGAGTCTTTATGAGTTATCTAACCTTATTTTCATGATATTCTTCCTTATTATGTTCACATAATAGTGAATTAGTATTTGTATTATGAAGTTAGCTGACTCATCAAAGCATGCTTCTTCTGCCTCTATCTCTCAATTTGTCTCTTCTTCTCTCTAATCATTGGTTCTTAAACTTCATTATTCTCTTGCCTAATGATTTCATATGTATGTGATATTCTAATTGATACAATATATAATGATATTGATTCTTAGACTCCTTATTTATAACTACTTTTGTTAGTGTTAGATAATCATGAAATCAATTAATATCTCATAGAAATAATCATTATTTAAATAATAAAATAGCATAATTTTTTCAGTTGTAATGAAATATTACTTATTTTATATGTGAAGCATTTTCTCATTTTCTCATTATTCATATTTGGTGCAAGGTCATTCAAGGTCATTCTTCTTTTATATTTGGGATCTTTTCCTATTTTAGATTATTCAAATTTCTCCTTTATTCAGCAAGTTTTATATCTAATAAAACTTTTAATGCACCATATATACAGATCATATCTTATAATATATAAGTTTTATATCTTGTTGTATTGGAATAATGTCACAATAGTGACAAACGCTTTCTTTATTCATACCACAACTTTTTCCTTAATATTCATATAGAAAACGTCAAAAGTGGATTTCTAGGTCTTCTAGATACTCGTCCTTATGTGTCTCTCATTTCTATAGCACTAACAATTAGGTCATTTGACTCTTAACTAATGAGATATAGACCAAATATCACAAGCTGCTCCAAAACAGGGGCAATATTAGGTCACCATTTTTTATCTCAATTCCCTAGGTCATAAAGCCAGAATTAAGTCAAAGTTTCTTCTAGAGATGTTTAGCTCTATGTCTTAGGTTTCATATGCAACTGAAATAACAAAATTTAGAGATCTTTAGACTGAGTTATGACTCAAACAATTTGGCTGACTCAAATAAGCCCTAGATAGAATTCCACTACAAGATACTCTTGTCATATAGAACCAAGTTCATACAAAGTAACATCAAAATTACACCAACAATTATCCTAACAACCATTCCTTATCCAAATGAATCTTTATAAGCATTCAAACATACCACAAAGAGGAATTAAACTAAATGTAGTCCCAAACTTAAAATTGACAAAGTATTTCTTCTATTGCTTTTCCTTCCCTTCCTCTTTAGCTTTGCTTGAATCACCAAATGAAAAATGATGGGATGAAGATGGTGAAATGGAGAGGAGAAAAATATAAACTTAGAACCCCCAAAGTGTTATCCATCTCCCCTCTCCATATGCCCATTCAAGAACTTTCAAGACTCACACATATGCTTAGTTCCTATTGGACACGCAGGTTTTATTATTATTGGTCACACATGCTTTAATCTAATTGGTCCATGTGTTAACTTTTGAAAACTTGCATGTTGGTCCTTCTTCTTCCTTTACTTCCCACATTGGCCTATCATCTTATCAATTAATTTCATTCCCCCATGTCTTAATTTATAATGGAATAAATTTCATACGGTTTGGTTAATTCTTCTAGGAGTTATACCAAAAACAGGGACAATAGCCATAACTCAACTTTAAGCCAGAATTCAAAAATCTTAGAGGTGAAATAAAATTTTAGTTCCTTCATGAAAGCTTTACATCTATGTCTCTAGTTTAATCTCCAATTTGAAATATCCATTTTGGAGGTATACAGGCCAAGATATGGCCAAATTACAAGATTCTGTTTAATGGAACTCATTCATCTGGTGAGGTACACATCCTAAATCATCTTCGGTCTTATCATGTAAGAGCAGCATAAAATACATCCAATTAACCAAAAACATCCCATTTACTTTATTCCCTTCACATCACGCTCATAAATCCAAGTAAACATATGAAAATTTCCTGTTTATATCTCACGTCTAAGTATGCATATCCATGTCAAAACAAGCAAATTACCCATTTACCTATATCTTTTACATTAAGTACCATTATGTCTCTTACTATACTTAGATGTACTTAATTTTTTATGTTCAAATCTTAGTATCCCCTAAACTTGTTATAATACTTTCAGGATATATACTGGGGTGTTACATTTAGAAAAACACTCAATTTTTAAAAATAAATTTAAATATATTAAGTTTGGATTTGCAACCAATAAAGTGTTTCAAAGTAAAATTTATCAAATCAATAACGAAGTGCTTTAATTAATAAAAACTAAAAATTAAATCAAATAAAAATTCTCATATTTTGTTTATCTTAAAGAAGCTTTGTTAAACTATATGTACATAAGATGACACACCTTTATAGGTGATTGATTGCCTCCCTATGATATAATGACATTAAATGTGCATTTAGTGTTAAATGTCCATCCTTATTTTGAGATCCTAGGTGCTATGGTAGATAAGATCACAGTAGATATACATCAACTCTAAAAGATAAAGACCATTTAGGAGGATCATCTGAAGATAGTAAAGATCTTTATAAATATGGACATATCATTCCTAGATAGATGTAATATCTTATCTTATTAGTTGCGATATAGATAAATCCTATCAGATATAGTACTATTTAGATGGGAATTTCATCTTATTGGATAATGTAATGTAATATAATTAGGATAAGATGTGATCTGGTTAGTTTAGTTCAATTATGATTCTGAATTATAATGCCAGAGGTAACTATAAAGAGCTTATTTTAGCCTTTCTCTAAGAGAAAAGAGATGGAGAGGGCAACCATAACATCCAAAAGTAAGGAAAAACAAAGAGAGGGCAAAGAGGGCTATATTCTTATCCTTGTTTGATTATTTTAAGGATTGGTTTGAGTGATTGTTGATTTTAATATCAACTTAAATTTCAATCTTGAAACTTTGTGAGATAACTTGTTGTTTTAGGGGGGTAATAGATCAACTTTTTCTGTAAATCCTTATTGAGTTTAATTAATTTATTTGCCCTGTGGTTTTTTCCTCTACACTAGAGGATTTCCCACATTAAATCTTGGTGTTTATTTTAATGTTTAATTTCTTCTCTTATTTTTCTGTTGCTGTAATAAGGAGAGTTATTTCTCGTCGTTAATATTTGATTGATTTTTCTAAAGAGTTGTGTATTTGTCTCTTAACAAGTGGTATCAAAGTCATTGTAATGGAAGGTAGAAACAACTCTATGATCAAGTTAATATCATCAAATTACTAGATAAGGAAGCCTATGATGGATTTTAAGGATCTCTTGAACCAGTACATGTGGACAGAGGTGTGAAAGATGATCTTCCTTCAAAGCCTGAAATGATGACAGATAAAGAATAGGAAAAGATTAAGAAAAAAATTTGGATTGATATCATCATATTCAACTATGTGTCTCAAGAAATAAATTCTTTTAAGCTATAGAAGAAGCTAGAAGGTCTGTATGAAAAGAAGACTGCCCATAACAAGGCCTCTCTTAGTAAGAGGCTTATGAATTTGAAGTTGATAACTAGGAAATCAGTTTCTAAGCATCTAAGTGATTTCCAAGACATAATCAACAAACTTACAACAATGAAGATCATTCTTGAGGATGAACTTCAGACTTTGTTTCTATTAAGTTCTTTACTTGACAGTTGGGAAATACCAGTGGTAACGATTAGCAACTAAGCTCTTGAAGGTGTACTTTCTTTGGATGTAATCAAAGAGATTATGTTTAATGAAGAAATTAGAAGAAAGGAGATTGGAGCTGACAACGTGCAAGCTTTCATGAAAGAAAGAAGGGGAAGGAACATGAGTAAGGGTCCCATTGATGTAACAAGTCTAAAAATAGTTCAAAGTCTAAAGGTGACAAAGACATGAAGAAACGCCACTATTACGATAAGCCAAGACACATTAAGAGATTCTACTATAAATAAAAGAGGGATCAGAAATTGGAAGCTCATCAAAATGATGATGATGGTAAGAGTACAATTGCAATTGCTTCAAGCACAGGTGATGAGGTGTCACTAGTTTGTATAACTAGTGAATGCTTCTATGTTAACAATTTTGGTTCTAAATGGTTGATTGATAGTGGAGCATCTTATCATTATGTTACAAAGATGGAGTACTTCTTAAACTAAAAGACCAGAGATGTTGGAAGTGTACTTATAGGAAACCAAAGTTCTACTAAAATTGTCAGTGTGGGTGACATTTGAGTTCAGAAAAAAGTCAGATGCTTATTGACTCTAAGGGATGGATGACACATTTTCGATCTAATGTTGAATTTGTTATTGATGAATGTGTTAGATCAAGAAGGATTTCAACACACTTTCAGGGATAGAAAGTGGAAACTGTCCAAAGTTGCAATGACAGTTTCCAAAGGAGAATTATATTGCTTGTTGTCCAAGACACACTTAAAGGTGTGTGGTAGTGGAGAAGCATACAGATCCAAAGAGGAAACTTCATTAAATTTGTGGCATTAACAATTAGGACATATGAGTGAGAAGGAATTAAAGTTGCTGGCTGAAAAATCCCTTATCCTAGTTAAGAACTCACAACCGCTTAATCCTTGCAATCATTGTTTGGCTAGAAAGCAACATAAAGTCTATTTTAAAAGAATATTTACAAAGAAATCGAATTTATTAGAGTTGGTGCATTCAAATGTTTGTGATCCTATTGAGGAGGAGCCATTAAGAGGTAACAGATATTTTGTTACCTTCATTGATGATGCTTCAAAGAAGACTTGGGTGTACATGTTGAACTTTAAGATCAAATGTTCAAAACTTTCAAATTTCATATTATAGTAGAAATGGAATATGAGAGGAAGTTGAAGTGTTGGACCCCGAATTTTTTATTATTATTATTTTTATTCGAATTAATTATTTATTGACTTATGGATTTATTCGTTAATTATTTTTTTATTTTGCCTTAATTGATTTAA
>JAOSBN010000006.1:35648035-35668379 GCA_027563595.1 Erythroxylum suave | reverse complement strand
TGGTGAGTTATGGGTCTTCTATGCTTATGTGTGCTTGTGTGTTTCTGAATGTTGGGCCTCGGAGACGGGGTCCAACATGAAGTGCCTACGAACACACAATAAGAGGGAGTATAATTATAAGGTATTTGAAGAATATTGTACATCGTACGACATCAAGCATGAAAAACTGAACCAAAGACTTTATAACATAATAAGGTTGCTGAAAGGATAAACAAAAACATTATGGAGAAGGTTCGTTGCACGCTCATAATGTTTATGTTGCCAAATATATTTTTAAGGAGTTGCAGTTCGAACAACGGTCTACCTGATAAATTAAGCTCCCTTAGTTTGAATTTGAGATTCTTAAGAGAGCGTGGACTGGAAAAGATTCCACATATCAGTATTTGAAAGTTTTTGACTGTAAGGTATTCAAACACTTACCTAAGGATTTGCAAAAAAAGCTTGACTTAAAGTCGATACCTTACATCTTTGTTGGATATTGTGGTGAATAGTTTGGCCTCAAACTTTATGACCTAGAGAAGAAAAAGGTAGTCATAAGTCGAGATACGGTGTTTCAGGAGCACAAGAGGTGCTAATGTTTTAAGTGGAGATAAATCATCACATAATAGCTTATCAAACGACTTAATTATCGCTTCGCCAATTTCTTCAACTATTGAGCAATCCATAGGTGAAGAAGATGAAGTGTGTGACTAAGCACACATTGTTGGTGATCAGATAAAATCTAATATTGCTATATTATATGAACCAAATCTAGACAATACCATAGATGAATCTGTTGAGGATAATGAGCATAAGGAACCATGGGATACAAAAACTAATAAAACATAGCTTCGAACGTCAACAAGGGAGAAAAGACCTTTTAGAAGTTATCCAAGTTTTGAGTACATATTACTTACTACTAAGGGGAAGCCTGAGGATTATAAGAGGTTGCATTTTGTGAAAACATCAAATATCATTAGTTGAGTTCCATGATAGAAGAGCAACAATTAATGTTGAAAAAGTTTCATAGAGATTTAAATGGTGCTGATATGCTGACTAAAGTGGTTCTTGGAAACAAACATGAGTTTTGTTGTAAGCTTGTTAGAATGTATCTCAAGTAGATGATGGAGAATAACATGTCTTCCTTATATTTGGGCTAGAGGGGGAGATTGTTGAGTGTCTAGCCCTATTTGAGATCAAGGAAGATGTGGAGGATAAGATCATAGTAGATATACATAAACTTTAAAATATAAAGACCATGAAAGAGGATCATCTGAAGATAGTGGAGATCTTCGTAGATATGGATTTATCATTCCTAGATAGAAATAATCTCTTATCTTGTTAGTTGTGATGTAGATAAATCTTATAAGATAAAGTCCTATTTAGATGAAGATGTCATCTTATTAGATAATGTGATGTCATATGATTAGGATAAGATGTGATCTAGTTAGTATAGTACAATTATAATTCTGAATTGTAAAGTTAGAAGTGCTTATAAATAACTTATTTAAGCTTTTCTCTAAGAGAAAAGAGATAGAGAGTGCGACCACAATGTCCAAAAGTCAAGAAAAACAAAGAGATGGCAAAGGAGATTGTATTCTCGTACTTGTTTAATTGTTTTAGGAATTGGTTTGAGTGATTGTTGATTGTGATATCAACTTAAGTTTCAATCCTAAAACTTTGTGAGATAGCTTGTTATTGAGGAGAGTGAGAGATCAACTTTTTTCTGTAAATCCCTATTGAGTTTAGTAGATTCATTTGTCGGTTTACCTGGTGATTTTTTGCTCTACACTAGATGGTTTTCCACGTTAAATTTCAGTGTTTGTTTCATTGTTTAGTTTCTTCTCACAATTTTTTGTTGTTCTAACAAGAAGAGTTCTTTTTTGTCGTTAATATTTCATTGATCTTTTTTTAGAGAGTTGTGTATTTGTCACCTAACATTTATTAGCACCAAAACTGAAGACTTCATATCAATTTAATGAATTAAGAGCCAAAATAACAATCTCGCAGAGGCAAAATTGATAATTATTATTTATTTATTTTACGTCCAACTCATTGTTAATAAGGATCATACCTAATTAAATACAGATTATTAACAACTTACTAATTGTCATAGTTTAAAATAGAAATGAATCAAAGATAAAATCGAACAATATAAAGCTATATTCATCCAAACGGTGAAAAGCTTGGTATCTCTTAAATAAGGTCTCAAATTTAAGTTTTGTAAATAAGGCAATTAGGTGATAGGTAAATTATGTTCCCTTATGAGTACCCTAGATTCGACTTGAATTACTTGAACTTCAATTATGATAAATCTTGTGAATGATATAAGAAGGTATTGGAAGAGTTTTGCTTTCTTATAAAACGATCAGATTAGTCAAGACTTGATCATATCGGTTCTTATATCTCAAACGGTTGGTCCTTAAACCAAAAAGTGCTCTAACAATTGAAATTGAAAGCCTTTTATTCTTAGTTTTTGTAACTAGTCAAAGACTGTATTACAATGAGTTTTTTGTCCAGTTAGCCATACTTGTAATTTAATTCATCTTAATGTGTTAAAATTACTAACAATGAATTCCACTCATATCTTCATTACCATGCATCAATACATACAAACACAAAATTCGTCACTAAAAAATCTCTTCTTTTTTTTATATATAATTTTTGTCTCCAATATGCAATGAAAGGAGGATAGTTTAGTCGAATTTGAATTTTGTAAATAAACAATTAGGTATTAAGATTCAATTATGACAAATCTTCTGAATAAAATAAGTAGGTTTTGGAAGAGTTTTGCTCTCTTAAGAATCCATCTGATTTGGCGAAACCTAAACATAACTTAAACCGGTGTTCCTGAGACCAGAAAAGTATTCTAACAATTGAAATTCAAAAAACTGAATAAATTTATGTTCTGTTCCACAATCTTATTAAATATAGCTGAAAAGAATGAAAATTACAGATTTGGTGATGCTTGCTAATAATCAATCAAACTTGTACAGAGGTATTAGCTCTTGCAAAAACTGAGCTAATATCACCGAAAAGATTCCTAACCCATCAACAGGCAAGAACAGTATTTACCAACCTGGAGTTCGGTATTTACAAGGAGACATGGCAACCTAAACAAGCTAGTAAAATTTACCACACATTAAGTGGTCGTTCACATTGAACTGCTGAATTCTTCAACCTTGAAGAGCTTGTTTCATGGAATGTATGCAGAACCTTTATGAGAGCTCTTGCCTTGCAGCTAACTTGAGACGTGTCGTCTGTTAGAAGTGAATATAGGGAACTCATAAGAGAAGGATCCTTGGCCAGAACCTCAACGACTTCCTCTCCACCATTTCTGCACAGCGACAACAAGATCGATACACAATACTCTTTCCCAGCTTTAGATGGCAAGGACTGCAAATTCCTGGTAATAACAGGAACTGGAGACGTTTGCAGCATTTCTCTTGTCCCATCAAAACTCTCAGTTAAAGCAGCCAGAACTGCCAATGAATCCGTCTTAAGTTCATCCCTATTCGGAGTAGACACTAATTCAACTAGCAATGGAACAATACCGGATTCAAGCAACCTGTGACGGTTTCCTGAATGCAGAAGAAGCCCGAAAATCGCCACGAGTGCATTCTTTTTCCCGCAGGCTGTTCCGGTCTTGATCAGTTCGATGAGAGCTGGAAATGCTTCAGGCATTTCTGCTATGTACTTCCGGCAGCCCTTCGCTGAGGCAAGGTAGAAGAGTGCTGCAGCGGCTATTTGTCTTGCTTCCAGACTCTGCCCCTCACTCAAGACTGTGAGAATTGGTCTCAATCCATCATTCTCGATTATCACCCTCCTGCCACTGGTATGCTTTGACAGTTTCAGTAGAGCTGCAATGGCATTCTCTTGCATAGATGTGTCTAGAGAAGATAGAAGGTTTAGGAGAGGCAGAATCGTGCCTGCTTCAATCAAACAAGACCTGTTAAAAATGTTTGATTTTGCAAGCAATCGGATCTCGTAAGCAGCCTTGTTTTTCAGTTCATTTGACCCAAAAACCAGTCTTCTAGCAAGATATCGAGACACAAATTTCATTGCCTCAGCGACAACGGGACTGCCCGGAATAATAGTTCCCGTTATATCTCGACTTCTTTTCCCTGATTTTGATAGACAAATGCCATGATCAGCACAAAACTGCCGGATTAGCTTTCTTAGAGATGTGTTGGGAACCGTTTCTGTGCTAGTCAGCCTCTCTCCTGTTTTGGGGCAGGTTGTATTTCCAGCCTTCAGCCATTTCTGAATCGAGGACCGATCATAAGTTTGTCCTGTCGAAATTGTTACAGGATCAGTCATCAGCTCTAACGAAATTGGACAGCGGAAATCTTCCGGATTTAAGCAACTAGTGATCACTGGGCTGTATCTCACGTCACTATAATCATGGTCTTGATCGTCCATAGTTTCGAAAATCACTACCCTGCAATAGCTCATCAACCCCGCCACGCTATGCAAAAGCGGAACGTCTCTCTCCTCACACTCCAACTGATATCCAATCTCTTCTTCCAAGAACTGGATTTCCTTGTTAAATGCACTCCATCTTTTAATCTCTAGAAAATCAAGAACCGGCTTAACAAAGCTTGAATCAGGTTCAATTCCCTTCTCAAAGTAATCCAGTAAACAATGAACTTGCTTCAATGCCCACTCATCTTCAGGGTCTATCTCAAACTTGGCTCTACGTGCTTGTTTTGCTACTAATTCAACCAATTCCTTAACTTCACCACAAACTTCTATAGAGTTCAACGGCAGAACATCAAGAGCTGTGGCAACTGCCTGAATCAACACCCTAAACTGATGAGCGACGAGCTGAGATTTCATTAACATCCAAAGCCTGGCACCTTCCCGCGTACAATCCTCGAATAAGAATTGGATTTTTTGAAATGTGAGGTGGAGCTCCAAGAATGAGAGGACTACCGATTCAGAGAGAACCAGTCCACGGTCTCTTATCTCCTCGAACAATATCAGAAGAATTCCAAGTTGTCTAATGGTTTCACGGACATTTCTTCTTTGTGTGGCAAAGAACTTTGAGTGGAAATTGCAGATGGATTGGGAGAGACTGATCAAAGAACCGAGAAGGGTCACTGGAGAAATGGCCTCACAAGGATGAACTGCCGGAAATGTTAGAATCCGGCGGTCTGAAAAATCGAACTTTTGAATCATTTGAAGTAAGCAATAGAAGTGGGAAAAAAAGAGAACTCTGTTTCTGTTCTTTGTTTTGTTTAGTTTCAGGAATGTTAGAGAGGATTCCAAATCCATATAAGAGGGAGCAACTAGCAAAATCAATCAACACGTGGCACTAGATCACGCGAGTTATGTTTGATGAGTAGACGGCTCAGATTTGACACAAGAAACCACGTGGGCACTGGGCAGGCTAACGCAACTTCTTGGATCTTGGGCATTATTATTGTACGGAACTATTCACGTGGGACCCACTAAGCCGACCCTAGTACGTGGTCCAATAGGAATGCGGCATCATACTTGGGGAATGTGACTTCTTCGATTCAAAGTCCGCGTAAATGCGGGTTTGAATGGAGTCTGCTTTTGTAATTGGCATAAATTATACTTAAGAAAATAATCAACATTGTTATTATTAATTTAGGCTTGAAGCATAAAAAGTCCGAACTAGGCCAAACTTAATGTCATTTCATGTGCAGTCAGCATTTGGCCGTACAGAAGCATTTCATGTATCTTGTGCTTGCGTATTTGAAATATACGTGGCTCATTATAGCTTCGCCACATGTTACATTGTTTTATAATCTAGTCAAGATTCAAGAATTTTATTTAATTTGATAAAAAGATTGTCTACCTTAGTATAGTGGTCAGTATATCTATACCTTAACAAACTCTCTCTCATTCAATTTCTAAAATTTAATAGAATGGCGAAATTTAATCTCTCAAAGACAATATTAATACAACCAAAATTCAAGTAATGTGATTAACTAGTCTGTAAAGGAGAATTTAACACACCACTTCTGTCAATTTATTAAATTAATTTACTTTATAGACATAATTTATAAAATATTATATATTTACTTCAAAAATTAATTGTACTTATTTCTGGTAAACGCAACAAATTTGGTTTATCGTCGTGAAGGTCATTTTTTACATCAAGTAGCGATTAAGCGAAAGTGAAAGACTCATATTGAGGTTGAAGCTAAGATAGCTTGATAAGACGTTTTCTTGGGTTTTAGATAACAAAGGGACGGCGAGGGAGGAGTGTCGAAGTTACAAATGTACTCGAGGGATGCTCGAGTTTATCTTGGACGAAAAAGCATGGAGCCTATTTGTCGAGTTCCTTTTATCCCTTTTGTTTCCTTTGAAGGAAAACCAATATGAGTTCAAAATTGCAAGGATAAGTAATTAAGCATGGATGATACTGAGGATACAATGTCAACTCGGAGGAGTGAAAACTGGACTCCAGGTTTCACAATTGTCGGCAGAGAAGGACAAATGCTAATTTGCAATATCTAGCAATTAAGCAAATATGTATTAAGTCAATTCAATCTTAATAGCAATCAATCGCTGACAATTAAGCAAATGTGTTAAATTGATATGTTGGTGTACGTTAATACTCGTTACAACCTTATTTGGTATATTAAAAACTTTATAGTGCTAATGAAATATCTAGTCTTTTCTGTCACTTAAGATCTTCTCACTATCTTGAGATGACTTGCTGAACCCACGTCCTATTCCTATTAAATGAGGACGACTGGTGCTTATCAGCATCTCAGCTCCTTGTGCTGAGCTATTCAATTCAATAATTAGGGTTGAACAAAATAAAATTTGAGTAATAATGTATTTAGATTTGAGTAAGACATTAGTGACAACACTTACCCAACCCCGACGTGGGGTTTGAATTGTGGATAAGACAGGGTGTGGAGTTACGACATGACTCCATTTGGCATCGCAGAAGGTGGAAATATATATATTCAAAGTATGCCTTGATAATATATAAATCGTTAACACTAAAATTACTTATAATTTTTATTCTTTATTTATTTTTCTCAAATGCTACTATATTAATCATGACTTTTAGATTCATATTTATTTTAGTATTTCAAAAGGAAACGAATAGAAGTTTAATTTTTAATTTAGATAAAAATTAAAAGAAATTATAGTTTTCGTACAATTTCATTTTTTTAATATGAAAGTATCTGATTACTTTTTTTAGTACAATAATGTATATTGTATTACTTAATTATAAATATAGTTTTTATTATATACGCAACGAATTCTTGTTGAAGGTAATATTTTGTTAAAAATACACAAAATGATACGCAATATTACTAAAAATAATTCGCTTGAAAGTTAATTTAGAAGATCTTTCAAATATTAAATTACATTAAAAAATTAAATTATCATCAAAATGATCAGGACAGAATTCCAAGAGGTTATTTCCAATAAGTAGCAAAATTGGATAAGAAAATCTTTGATGAATAATTATTTAATTAATTAAGTTCAAAAATATATTTAATAATATCGACTTTAAAATATTAGAAGTCGTAGAGATAAATTGTAATTATATTAATGTAGTTTTTATAGAAGTATATATTTCTCAAAACTTTTTCCACTTAATAAAATTTCTAACTCCAATAGTAAGTTTAATTAGCTTTTTGTACATAAAATCTAATTATGAGGAAGGAAATTATTTTAAATTTATTTTTATCATACATAGAGGAAAATTTTCGAATAGTACAACTAAGAGTTTAAAACATAAAATAGTAAAAAAAAAGTAATATAATATATTTCTTTCTTTTAAAAAATACAAAAGTCTAGATGTATTAATCAAGGAATGGAAACAGAGTGCGCATTAAAGGCTCCAAGCCACCATAGAACAAGTACAAACACTAGATTAAAACACTAATGCTCATTTAGTCTATAACCAACTGAGGTTAAATGCTTTTATCCTTTTGTTCATAAATTATAGATTACACATCTAAAGAAAATTTTGACAAGAAAGAATATTCTTCTTCGTCCAACTTCAGTCCTCATTCCTTATTCAAGTCTCTAGTTTTCAACCAACACTACAATACAAGTTTATTATAGATGAGGTGTCATCATCTGCTTTTTAATGAACTGAGTAATAAAGTGCAAAATGCCTCTTTAAACAGTTGCTCTAGACTTGAACATTCTTTTGTTTCTTTCAAGCCAAATCCCATACATTATATAAGATAAAGCTACTTTAAAAGCAACTTGATCCCCCTCATTACTCTTTTAATTCCGACAACACCATTGTAGTAAACCGTTCCACTTCCTTGGTATAGCTTGGTTACATAGCATGATAATGACTGATTGGTTCAAGCCTTCGTACCTTTATAATGCTACGAAGTAGAGGAAGCTAACAGTTGCACTTGTTTCCTAAATGCTGAAAAAAAAAAAAACTAAAGTCAAATAGAAGTGCTATATATGGGCCCTGTTTAGCAATCAGCTAATTGTATTAGTTGTTAGTTGATCGCTGATTATATCAGTTGATTTGATCAGCGGATTGTATTGCTGTTTATTATAGATGTTTGGTAAAACTAGCTATATTAGTATTAGCTGTTTATGTGTAAAATGACTTATAAGAACATAACTTTAAGAAAATTTTATAATGACATGAGTATTATATTTTAATATTTTAAATATTTGTATAAGAATTTAAATCTTAAATATTTAATTTTATAAAAATTAAGTTTATAAATCTAAAATATTTATATGCAGAAATACTTGTCATGGCCCCTAAAGAAACTTTCCCGCAGTGGCAACATCGGCAAAAGGCCTCTAGTCAAAAACAAGAAGGCAACTTTAGGCAGTTTATGAAGGGGATAACCATTCTTATACGAAACCAAAGAGGCCCTTCAGAAAATCTCTTCATCATTCATTTGATGAGTCAAATTCACAGGACTCATAAATGTCTTCTTTCTTCGGGAGAACAAGGTTGTCGATGTTTTGCTCGTCGATTAGCGACTTGGAGGAAGACAAAGTGGATGCAGTGACGGTTGTGGATTTTGCGGTTGATGTGTTGGTGGAGTCGCATGAGGGTTGTGGAATGTCGTTTGACTCTGGCTTCCAGTTCGAGCTTCTCTTCTTTGCAAATTTTCCGTTCCATTTTTTGTTCAATTTCTGAGTGTTTGAAGACTCGCTTGCCGCCTATTTCTTGCGCCAGAGATTGGCGTTTCTTTAGGAGTTCTGCTTGAGTAGATCCATTTGGGATTCGAGGGTGTATTCGGCATTGTCATTCGTTTATTCAATCAGCTGAACCAAAACGTTGCTCCCCCTAAGCTTGTTAAAAGTCAGCTTATTAGGTTGGTAAAGACAGCTGGTCAATGTGGTCAACTAGCTAGATTGATTCAATCAACTGTTTTTCTAGCTAATAAGCTGACATCCAAACAGGGCTATGGTCTCCTTAGGATTTTGACACATAATATAAGATCCCTGCATCATTTAAATTTCTTCATTATGTGCAGAGTACTTAGTTTTTCTTTAGTAGCTAACCATCCTTAATACTTTGGGGAGTTGTTTTCTTAATAAATTTCTATAAAAGCGTTTAATGAACTCTTTAGAAGGATCATGTCACCATCGGACATAGTCTCTTTTTTGGAATCAACTGACAATTAGTAAGAAGGGAAATAATATAGCTAGATATATTGGCACTAAATACATTCTTGACTACAGCTTTATCAAGGATCAAAATCCTAAGAGGATTAAGGGTATTCACCTCACCTAGAGAACTAAAGATAGATTAATTATCATACTAGAATCAAGTTGCATCCCAATCACCCAATTGTTGAAAGAATTTTATCCTTACACTTTCTTTTAGCATAAGTGGATGAACCTGGACCATAAAGAGCTAGCATTTGGCTTTACACACTAGAATCTTTTATCTAGTATGCATAGATCCATCTAACCTATAATGATATTTATCCAACTTCATCATATTGTATGAAGTCCTTACCTTTTTTCCTTTCATGAATTTTGTAGATGAAACTGACAAACTACTCTTAAAAGATGAGCTTGAACCTAAAACTGAAGCCAGAGCCAAACGACTTAAAATAATATGATCTCAATCTTGAATTTTTTTTTATTCTGAGTTTTTAATCGTTATATAAATCATAGTAGAATTGCTTAATGACATAGATAAGCTTTTGAGCTTGATCACCATACAACACATTACATATAAAATTAAAGCCCTTCATATTTTATCTCAGATCTAACAAATATAATACTGAAACAATATGTCTAATTATATACCAATAAGAATTTAGTTTCTCCATTATCTACTCTACCATAACCTAAATAACATCATTGGAATCAAACATCCAATTAGATAAAGCTTTCTTTATCTCTCACATAGTGCTAAAGGAATAATGCAAAGTTGGATTTTTTGTTCCCAAGAATAATTCAGTTGCAATATAAATTAATTAAAACTGTGTACAAAGTTCTCTAGCCAAGTCCTATTGATCTTTTATAGGCATGCAAATGTACTAAGAATTTCTTTGTCTTAGTCTGATAAATACATCAACATATTGGATTGTTGAATCTAACATTTGAACGATGAGTTCCATTTGGTTGGATAATCCAAAACCAACTTTTTTATACTCAAAATGCATAGTTTTTGTGCAGCTTGTTCAAATTTCTCAACTTTTTAACTGCACTATTTTGACTCAAATCTATTATTTCCTTTATCATATCCAACCCATCCTTTATAATCAATTTTAGAATATGCACAAAGTAACACATATGAAATAACTTTCCACTAACCAAGAAGCTCCTAACCTGTATCTTATTCTTCAACTTTTCAATCATAACATCATTCGTGCTATAATTGTCTTCGGTTATGGTGGAAAATTTGGTGTCAATATTACAATCTATAAATCAACCTCCTAATATGGTTGCCAACCTTTTCTTGTAAGTGGTGCCGATATAAAAATGAATATATCATGTAAAAAATATGACCAAATCATAGTATAATGAAAAAATAAAAACAATATTAAAGAATATAAATTACTTCAAAAATTTATTGCGTAAAGTCTAATCATTGTTAAGATAATGTGTCATCATTGCCATAAACCATTCTTTAGGTTATTAGTTGTCCACATGTTTATTATAATGGCAATCCATCTTCAACACTAGACAATGATCTTAAAATTTCTTTTTTCTTATCTTTGTATATCTTCATAATGTCTTTCTTCAACATATTTTTGAGTTCTCAGTTGTTCATAAATCTTAAAGCATCTTCAATTTTTTCTATCAACTTTAAATAGTTGTAGAAGCAATAAAAAATTTGATTTATTGTTGTCATAAGATGTTATAGTAATTTTGCTCGTACCTACCATAAGGTTAGGGGTTAAAAATATTTAACCTCCTAATACCATCTTTTTTTATTACATAAATTCACATTTTTTAAATAGGAGGTTCCGCCTTTTGAACTCCAAGCCAACATCTTCTGACATTATTACACTCAATTTTTTCTTCTCCGTCTATTGATATAGTTTTATTGAAGAGACTCTAAACTTCACTTTTTAATTGACTTGGAGTTGGACTTCTTTCTTCACTTGGTATAGGATTAGAAGTTCCTACTTCTATCTTTGGTATCAGATTACAACTCTCTTTTGAAAGAATATGTTCATCCATCGAGAAATAATCAACATATAAACATATATGTTATTCATAATCGTAATTGTTAATTCATAAACATGGGAGAGAATAGGAAAATATAAATCATAATCATAGATTTAAAGTCTATCAATTATCAGTGACTCACATGGTCATATACAAGGGCATGTATGTGATTATGTAAGTCACTGAGATCGTGTCACACAATACACACAGACGTGTACGTGTTTTTACAGATTGGGTATAAGGTTGTGTAAGTTCGTGAAACTCATAGTCTCATAATGACTTACACGTCCATATACACAGGCATGTATATGATCATGTAAGTCTGCCAAAATACCTCCCTGATGGCATCAATCTCACAAATTCAATTTTTAATTAAAACCGAAATACGATGACAGAACTTTACCTTAGTCAGTGGGTGGCAAAGAAGCACAAAAACACTATGGCGAGTTGGTAGGGCTGTGGGGAAAAGGGACAGCTGCTGATAGAGGGCAAAGGGGCAAGGAGTGGCCACTGGAGCAGAGAAGGGGTGAGTGAGGGCTAATAGTGGAGACAGAGAGAGAGAGAGAGAGACAGACTAAGTGTTGGGATTAAGGAAGAAAGGTTAACTGAGTGTAAAATGATGTTGTTTTATTTTATGAAAAAAAGCATAAACGATGTCATTTTACTTTCATTTACTTCGTCTCATAAATGAAAATCATAACTAAAAATGACATTATTTTACTTTTTACGTAAAACAATGACATTTTTTTCTAGTATGTTGTTAGGCCTCGAGCTAGACTCAGATTTGGGTTAACTCGACATCATCATGGCTTTTAGACCCAAGGCCTGACTTGAGGCTCGGTTAACTCGGGTCAGGTCTAAATACCACCGTTAGTGTTTATGAATGAACTCAGTTAGGAAAATCAACAAATTGTTCTTTCACTAAATGTATCTAAAGCTCTTTTAAAATACTGACTCCATTTAGATTAACAAGTGTACTTTTACATCTTAAAGGACTGAAGTTTTGAGTTGTTAAACATAATTAAAGTAACTCCCTTATTGTTAACTAAATGCTCAAACTCAGAAATATTGTGAGTTAGAAGATGAAAGTTGTGGTTGGGAATGGAGTCAAGACATGGTTTTGAGATGATAAATGGAATGATCTTGAATCCTTTCACTAAATACAAGGTCTAAATAACCTCAAACTCTTAATCCTCTTAATGGCCAAAGTTCCTATGATCATTGACATTGAAGTATGAACTACAGATTCAAAGGTAAAGATGGAACAACTTACAGATACCATAACTTAAAAACTTTTACTAATAAATCCCGGCTATGCCTACTTATAGTGAAAGCTTATTTGGTTCAAAGATAACTCCCTCAAAACTTCTTTTATCCTGTAGTTAGCCATTAAATAGAGATTAAACACTTTAGATAGGGTGAAAGTTACATGACCCTCTAACATATTATTTAAATTATATTGCCAAGAATATGAAAACTTAAACTACCTGCTCTTCTCTTGTTTTCAAAATCTTTTTGGAGTAATGTTTTTAACTTGTGTAGAATCTAAAGCAACGAAAGTAACTGGTTATTGATTGTAGCTTGGGTGGAAGAGTTCAAATTTATGCACTAAGATGACTCTGACAGTCTTTAAATTAATGATCAGCTGTGCTGTGACGGGACTTGATCCTCTGGCCCCCCAACTCTGTCCCAACCCTATCCTAAATCATCTTACATAATTCAGTGAGATATGGTTGGGACAGAATTGGGGGGCCAGAAGATTTGAGAGGTGTTGTGACACCTACATAATTCGGTGGGAAAAGGAACAAAAAAAACAATTCATAATTAATTGCAGACCTTTTTAAGTCTTCACTATTGCAACAGTTCGATGGATGAGACAGATGATTATGGTAAATAATATTTACTTAAAAGATGAATCCTGAACTATTTTCTAGATATAGAGAATATAATCCTTGGTTAAGGGGGTTTCAATATTTGAGAGTTATGTAATCACCACTTCTTCACACTAGGGCTCCATATTTAGTTTCCAGTCTTTGCTTTCCTTAAAATATTAGACTTTGTTTTTGCTTATATTGTTGTAAAATTGTTTTGAAGTTAATAGCTTCTTTTTTTTATCTTTAAATAATTTCATATTACAAATTTTTTTTAATAATTTAAATAAATAAATATAAATTTTAATTATAAAAGAATATAAATATATATAGAACAACGTGAAACTTGAATTCCATATAATAAACAAATATTAAAATCAATAAATAAGCACGAATTTTGATAGTAAAGGAATATATATACAGTATGTGCGTGAAACTTTTAAAAAAATCTTATATATTTATCAATTTCAATGTACTGCCATATTAAACGACTAATTTGATATTTTTGTTTAAGTAGTGGTCCCTTCTCAATTCCGAACTGAACCAATTTTTTGTTGTTGTTTCTAGTCAACATCAAAGCCTACCCTCAAATATAATTGAATAAACTCTGGAGCCTACAATCTGAAACCAAAAAGGAGTATCCAGAATTTTCTCACAAGACGGTGTCATAATCCAATGAAAGGGAAAACGAGTACTACATGTGGATGGATGGACGGAGGCAAGTCGGGTTCCTGTACATGGCTTGCAGTCTGTCATGCTTTAAGATATTTCACTAGCCAAATCATATTTGTAGCCACAAAGACTCCAAGGTCCTAGTAGACCCCAAGCTCCTCCAAACCATGACATAAACCATTGCAGGACAAGACCCTGGACGTACGTGGACCAGTAGATTCGTGACAGCTGGTACGCGCTTACTAACTCAGCATCATAAAGTGGTTGATTGATGTAGAGACGGCTTAATTGCCATTAGTAAATAATATATATTTATCATGAATGTTAAAGTATGATCATCATCAACTTGTTAATTACGTGTCTCTAGCACACACGATTTGTGTCCCTAAAAATTGACAAATTTATCGTTAAAAAATCTAGAAAGTTTGATGCTTGGTAGGGGTTGCTTAAAAAATCTGTAGCTTGTGTTCTTGCAGTTCACATTATGTGAGGACAAAAAGAATGTGATTAGTTAGCCGAGAAACGACATCCGTTGGCCTGTTGCAACGATTGCAATCGCCTTGCTGTAATACTGGAAAAACATGTTCCTTGCTATGAAGCTACTAGGTACGAATTCGTCAAACTTTTTGTCTGATGATTGTGTCCATGATGTGCATGGTCCCTTATCCAATTCCTGTAAAGCGACAAAATCTTATTTTAGCAACATCTATACTATTCATCGCAATGGAGGAAGTGAGATAGAGATAAATAATGATTTTGGTTGCAATTTTTGCTTGTTAAATCTGATTCAATTTTGAAAAATCTAAAATCTAAATTCGTCTTGACATGCAGGCTTATTTAAATTACAAGATCAAACAAAATTCTAAACTAAGGGGCCTTTTCCAATTCTAATTTTCTATTTTCTGATATAATTTTTATTTTTTAGTTTCATTTTTTTCTTTCTTTCAAATAAAAATAAAAATAGAAATCTATTTAGCTGTTAATAAAATTTGCCTTTTTAGTTAGATTCATACAAATTAGATCAATTCAACTCTAGGGATGAATAAAAAAGAGAAATCTTTATTATCTCTACCTATTATTTTTTTATGAAAAGAATGAATCAGAAAAAAGGTTTCAATTATAACATTTTTTAATTTTTTATTTAAATACAAAAATGGTTTTGTTACTAATATGTTTACTTCAATTGTCGAAAATGCATTTGAGTTCAAAACTCTACATGCTTTAAGTTTGGGGGATTTACAAAATCCCCCAACTTATTCTAAAACTTTTCAAGGCCTATCTCATGATATCGAAGTTGAGAGAGATAAATTGAACAAGTATGGTAATATGGTAATATTTTTATCATAAATATTAATTATACATTAGATAAAATATAAAGATAAATTATTTTTAATTAAATAAATTTATTTTAATATGTTATATAATATTTATTATAAATAACAAAATTATTTTATTTATTAAAATAAATAATTTAAAATTTTATTTATTCATTAATATTTATTTTAAATGCATTTTAATTATTATATCAAAATTCATTTGAAATTGGTATCTTTTGAAGATATTTTAAATTTAATATATTTATTAATAATTATTAAATTAAATAAATAAATAAATAAAATTTTCACATCAAATTAAATTATTCATAATTCTTATTCATAATCAATTTTAATTAATTAAATATTAAATATTTTATTACATTATTCATAATTCTTATTAAAAGTTAATATTATAAATACATATATAGTTGGTATTGAATCAGATTATGAAAATAGAAAAAATAAAAATCAGTTTTCATTATTTTTGAAAATTAGAAGAAGCTAAAACCAAAAATGGAAACAAAAAACTCACAATTTTTAATGAATTTAAAAATAAAAACCGAAAATAAAAAATGGAAATAGAAATAACCATTTTGATAAATAATGTTATATCATTTGGGTATAAATTGGTCTAAACAATAATTATTATACAGTAAATAACGTAGCTCTTATTAACAATATTAGAAAACTTCTATGAATAATTTTGGCCTTACAAAGTTAACGTACATCTCTACACACTCATATGAGAAGGGAAATAACTAAGACAGGAGATGAAATTTCAAGCTCAGCATCCCTCCGAGTTTCCACAATACGTTACCCCTTAGGTTATCAATCTATTATCAGTTCACCACGGTATTACTTTTTCACAGGGATTGGCATTATATGTAATTTTTTATATCTCAATTTAAAGAATTAAATAGCTAATAAAAGATTAGTCTTATCATGAATTCAATCTCTATTTTTATTACTGCGAAATCAATGTAAGATTTGATTATGCATTAAAAAAAAGTATAATTTTTTATTATTTCTCAAATATCAAAATTACTTTATTCTATAACTTGATTAATGAAAAAAAATAAAAAGCATAAATTCGAATTCATACCTTATTATAAAATTTTGCTTTTTTTATTCAGCTCCCCTAGACCTTTAAATTCACATGTTTGTGTTAACCACTACAATTGCACTTCTGTTCAGGTTGTAATAGTATCCATAAAAACAAATTAAAAAAACTATATAAGTAGTGTCGAAAGGGATATATCAGAAGTGTTTGCTTTGAAAAATCTATGTCTATTTATAAGATGAAGTTTGGTGAAGCAATATCGTGAAAACGAAGAAGAATGAAGAAGATGATGAAGATTACTGAGAGAAGAAGAACTTCACGAAGAAGATGAATGAGATAACAAGGAAAAGACAACAAAATACTTGTCTTTGACTAGTAATAAACATATAGGATATGTGGGAAGTGGTAGTGACACTTGTCACTCCTACTTGTCACTTTATCCTATTCAGACCTTTTTTAATAAATAATCCATTTATCTCTAATTTCTAATCTAATTATCTCTCAAATTTCAATAACACTTGTTAATAATTCCTAAGATTATTTATCAAAATTTCAGCTATCATTCGATACTTATTTCTATTACTATTTATCAATTGTCTTGCCACTTGACATTTTTTCTAGTTCTAAAAATACCCAAATTTTCAAAATTTTTCTAAATTTTCAACAAAAATTTTGAGTCACTAATTAAACATACCAACTCAATTTTCAAGACACATAACCTTCAATTCATATTATAATAACATTAAATATCAATTATACCCGAAAAATGTCAAATGGTTGCATGTACAGTCATTGTAATGAATGTAATAATCAAATTCACGTGTATGTATAGTATATTATGCTTGAATTTGAAATGCAATTCGTTGATTTCTTATTAATATCTCTAATGTTCAATATTTTAGGGTTCTAACCCTTAACATGGGAAAACGGGATGTTACAGTACACAATTCCAATTTTGGTGCACTTAAGATGGAAGGAAGAAGTTTTTTCATGAGATTGTGATGATTCAACATAGTAACATTAATTATACCTTATAAGTTTAAATGATTCTATCTCAAAAATCGTATCCTGAATATTAGAACCGATGAAAAAATCTTTCTCTGAATTATACAAATTTTTTACTTTAAGGTTGTTACCAAAATCGACCTTTGGATTATCTTTATCATTTAACACAAATAATTCGTACACTAAAGGATCAATTAATCCTACAACAGAGATATATAACACATCAATAGGGTATTCTATGGCATCATAAATATTTCATTATTTTTCTATCAAATTCTAGGATGAGTGCACCACTAAGCACATCAATCTTCATCCTAACTATCGTAGGGAACAACTTCCTTAGGCAAATAGATGTACAATTAAAGGAATTATTTTCTTTCATATTATGCATATAAAAGTCCATAGGAAAAAACAATTCATTAACTTGCATTACAGCATCCTTTAAGGCTTCCATACTCAAAGATTTATAAGTATACAAAGGCATGATATCAATTGAAACACCTAAATCACATATAGCTTTTAATTCTAATGTTGCAAATTGTACATAGGATGGTGAATGTACCTAAGTCTTTGCACTTAGGGGGCAATTTACTTTAAAGAATAATTGATACATTCTACCCCATACTTACTCTTTCATCACCTTTTATTTTACCTTTATTGGGACATAATTATTAGAAAAATTTCACATAGTGAGGTAATTAATTTATTGCATTAAGTAGGAGGATGTTTACCTCTACCTTATGAAAAGTATCAAAAATTTACTTCTCCTCCTCCTCTTTCTTAGATTTGGAAAATATTTCAAGCAAGGGAGTTTATTTGTTGGCCCCGGTCCCCGTACGTAATTTATGGCGACTATGTGTCACCATTTGGGAATTTATTTGCAATAACAATAATAATTGGAAACATTTCAATAAAATAAATTATAAACTTAAATTTAATTAAAAATCTAGACACGGAAGATTTGTGGTGGGATCATAACATAATTTCGGACATATAATTAAATTGTCTTAAACAAAACAATTAAGCATTAATAAAATAATTAATGGATAATTTCCAATAAAAGAATTAGGTAATAAATATATTAACTAAATTAATTTCATAGGAAAGGTAAAAATAAGACTCACATTTTAATTCAATTAAGTGATGGTTACCATTTAATCGAAATTAAACAAAACATTGTGCATAATTGCACCCAAACATAGCTACCTTATAATGGTCATAACTTCTACACCTGACGTCCAAAAATTTCAATATTTATAGCGATAGAAAGCTAAAAGGATAATCTACAACTTTCATGTAAACCACTAAGCCCAATTTTGCCTAGATTAGTACAGATTATTACCCAAAGTTTCAGTTCACACTTTTTGCCACATTTTCTGTTTTCACTCATCAAAACACAAACAATTTTCATACCAATCTCAAAGGACCTGAACCAACATGGATTTCCTTACATACCAAACTCCTTTGCTACACAATTTACCACGAATAAATCCACCCCAAATATCTCCCAACATTTACACACAACCAATTTAATATAAGATGAAAATTCTACACTTTTACTGTCATTTCTCAAACACATCCAGTATTTTCATTACTCAATCAATGTAGCATTTATACATATCTTCAATTTTAAAAGACAAAACAGTAGCATGATCAAAAATACAATTATGTATGCATGATTCGGAATCACCTAAAATAATCAATTTAGCTTAGTTACAATGAGTGAACTTCTTGAAGTTTTGCCCAAAGTTTTTGCAAGGTTCACTGATCTACTCTTACTTCACCTGAGGAGTGAAAATGGATGGGGTGAGTTGGGAGGCTCAGTAGTTAATATATTTACAGTCGATTCTAATGAGCCACACACCACCCAAAAATCATACATAACACAACACATCATCACAAAACAAGATGGGTTGAAAATTATTATCAATCATAACATTCAATATACATTATATCTTAACATGTTCAAATATGCAATGCACACACAATGGCTCGAGAGTTCTGTGGAACGAAACGGCGAAACCGAAGTTCACACCGTGAACGAAACGAGTCCGATTTCTCAAGGCCTTGTGGCCACAAGCAGGCAGCCGGGAGAAGGCTATAGGTCAACGTGTACGTGACTAACGAAACGGATTTCTCTCTCGCCCACATAACAGATTCAAATGCATATACATATGTTCAACGACTTAATCATAGTTCATGCTCCTTAATTTTTCTGTTTTCATTAACACAAATCAGCAAAATCTTTCAAGCATAACAAAGTTATCAATTCATAACACATTTCTTTCCCACATCCATAATGATTCAAAACATACACATTTAACATACATACACTCAATTATTTCAACTCATCATCACTAAACCATAACATATTACTCACATTCACCATAAATAAAACAACATACTCATCATACATGCACATAATCAAAGTAGTTCATCATCACAACTATAAATATATTACCCACCTATTTAACTTGAAATTTCCGAAAGTCAAGCTTTTTCTTCTTCTCGCTCTTGGCGTCTATATTCCCGGTTCCCTAAAGACACACATATCTTCATTTATTCACACATACACCAAAAAGCTTTCTTAACCCTAGCCATCCATGAATAAGCTCACAATAAATCTCTTCTTGATTTTTATCTAGCTAGAATGAACTAAAATCTAACATAAACCATTTATTCTTCTTCTTTCTTTCCTCATCTTCATAATATAACAAAACCTAGTTTTTCTCCACTTCTTCCAACATCTTCTCCACATAAAAACCTACTTCTTTCTTCTATCAAAACTAAAGAATAGGAAGGTTTACCTCACTAGAAAA
>JAOSBN010000006.1:35621596-35640039 GCA_027563595.1 Erythroxylum suave | reverse complement strand
CAAAAGATACCAAATTAGACTCCAAAAATTCCTAATTCATAAATTCTAATTTATTTTCATGCTAGATAATTTAATAACTAAATAAAAATATTAATAAAATATAAAATCTTAAAATCGGGACCCAACATTATTTACCGATGCTTTTGGTTGTTATTCATTAACCTTCTAAGACTAATTAGATTATTATTAGGGAGTTATCAATTCTCTTTCTGTATCCTCCTCTAAGGTGTGCCACGAGTTATTCTTGAACTTCTTCTAGTTTCCTTCAACAATTTCTCCCTTCGTAGGTTGATTGCACTAATAATTTGTTTTAGGTTAATATTAGGCTACGAATTTACCTTACCTCAATTCTTTAATCTATTACCCAATGATGCCAATTAGCCAATTTGATTTTCCAAAATTTGGATTCTTGGTTTTACATCCCATTTAAATTGTTGTGAGTTAGTATTAGATGCCTTAACCATATGTTCAAGAGAAATATAAAGCTTTGAGGTGGGCTGTTGTAGTGGACTTGCTAGTTAACTTTGAAAATTTAGAAATTTAGTGGCCTTGGTTTATAATTAAGGTTGGAATGATCCCTCTATCCTAGGCTATAAGTGTTGGAGTAATGATCATATTCTTTTATGGTGGACTTAAAAGTCCTCTAACTACATCGATATGCTCTTGATTATCATCTCAAAGTGTTGGGCACTAGAAGCGACATAAATGCTATAAACTTTGACCTTTTGCATTTACCTATGGGAACTTGTTGAACAAGAAAGGCTAAATTATAAATTTATTGTTCAAGATCAGACATATTTACCTTATTTTCTCTTATTAAATAAGAGCCTTGTTTAAAGCTAAATAGTTAAGAATTAGTAGACATGGTGGAGATTAAATCTCTAGCTGCGAGTTTTATTCACTATGACACCATCCATCATGGTTTTTTTTTTCATTGTTCAGAAATCTTATGTTTAAGGCAACTTGCATATAATTTCTTGAATCTTTGTTAATATTCATAAAGGTCTCAACGACTTTTTGCTTTATTCCACATATTTCCCTTCTTATATTAATAGATTTTAACATAGAAAATTTTTTTTCAAGTAATAATTTTGCCATATCTATCCATATAGTAATGGGTCTAGAAGGCAAATAAAATAGCCAATATTTATCTTTATCACCTAGTGAGAATGGGAAAGCACATAGCTTCATTTATTCCTTAGATATACCTTGTAGTTTTAGACATAAGCACACAATATAAAATTCCTTCAAATGCTTGAGAGGATCTTTATTCTTAAGGATATGAAAGGTTAATAACAAATGAATTATATAAAATTTAAGCTCAAAGCCTACATTTTAGGTTTGGAATTTAATGCAAAGAGTTTATCAAGTCAAATGTGGTGCTGACAATTCTCTCAAGGTTCTCTTATGATTAACCGTGGTTAATTCAACTTTAAAATCACTAGAGGATTTTGTCAAGCTGAGTGTTGTTTCTAATATGGGAGAAAAAGATGACAATATTTGCTTATAACATATTTTAGTTTCCTAATCTCTTAGCTATTTCTTGATCTTAGGATCATATTGAAGTTCACCAATCCTTATTAACGATGACAAAATTTGTTAGGAGTCAAATCTAACAAATGGGTATCTTTAATACTTCATAAGTATCAAATATCTTAAATATTATATACCTTTAGTACATGTCTATATATTCAGACTAAAATAGGTAAACTACTTATGTTTCTACCTCTATAGATTTTATTCCTATAATTAAGTTGTTACCTTTTCTATCGAATAAGAGCTATTTTTGGACTATTATATCTTCAACAATTTAAAATATAAATTATTGTTTTCTATAGGTAGTATGCCATTACGTACCCATTGAAGTGAACAATTATGATCCTATTAGCATTATTTTTAAGATGATAAATCCATAAGCATCCTTAAAATAAACTCTTTGAATTCATCATAAAAGTAAATCTTTCAACATTTTTAATCTTTTGACCATACACCAAATGTACTAAAAAAGGAATTAATTTAATTTGGATGTACTATTATGAGATTTCAACCTTTTCAAACTTCATCTTATTACCTTTACTTATCAAGAAAACTATTCTTTTATAAGTATGCATTAAAATAAATATTTTACTCAATGAAGTTTGTAAGATGATAATGAAGTTTGTAAGATGCTATCCAACCTTTTAGATGTATTATAACTTTTATTATCCAATTTAGTTCTAAACTTATTGGATAATATATATTTCGATTAAGCATTACATCCTATAAATCATTAACTTTGACTTTTTAAAGTCTTATCATTTCATATCTAATATAGAATCTTGTTAATTTATTTAATTAACTACAAAAAGCAAGTTGTTGTATTAGGCATAGGTATAGAAAAAATAAATATTATACTATACAATATCTTATATTGTCTTTTTCTTCCTTACACAAATCTATACTATTATAGAATTTTGTTGTAAATGCATTTAATAGAGAATCTTTTTCATTATAGATAACGAAAATAAAATTTAAAACCACTATGTTGATCTCTTAAAGTGCTTTGGCATTCTTGATACTTAATTTCTATTTAGAGTTGAATACTTTAAACATATAACCATATCTTTTAAACTAATTATAAAATATAATAAAATAAAATTATTCATTATTTTATGAATTATTATTACACAAAATAGATCATATGTATAAGATTTAATAATTCAATACCAACTTATACTTTTACTAATGGTAGATTTGGTCATTTCTCAACCTAAAAAGTTCTATAGGTTTAATACAATCATATCAAAGGATATGTATATCCTTATATTAAAATCCATGATTCTCATTATGTTGATTTAACTAATACGACATAAATGGATAGTTTGGTTATCTAGCTTGTTATTCTTACCACTATTATTAAGCATAAATCTTCCTTAATCCACTATATAAGAACTATTTGTATAACCTTGAATTAACTATTTTTACTTAATAATTTACTTATTATTCCTTGAACATAAAAATGATGCTGAATTGAAATTCAATTCTAGATACTCAAAAGCATGAATTAGAAATACATATAATCTCTATCATATCTTATATTGGCAAGAAAGTCATGTAAGTATCTTGTTATAATAATAAGTATTATCATGCTATAACAAATATCTTCAATTTTAGTTCTTATTTATACCTTTAGTATGCTAAATTAAGTTAAACAATTTCATCAGCATACTGTATCTTTAAGCTTTACTTTACGCAACTATTTGCATTATACTATTATACTACTAGCATCCATCTTACATATTGTATTTAAAGTTTTAAAGACATTAATCAATTCTAAAATATCACCACATTTAGCCATCTATATGATATTGACCTATCAATCAAACTTCTTTACCAAAATCCTCAACAGTGATTACCAAAAAAATTGCACAATAGATGTCCAACTTTCCTTTCTAACTTTAAGAACTCGCTTCAAACTTAATATATGTTTTAAAAATTTTAATATGTTAAATAAAGGTAATTTCTATTTAAGAAAAATAGAAAAGTAAGAAAAGTAAGTAATAAGTTACATGTCATAATAACTAAATAAGATTAGAAATTTAGTCATATATTTAGTTAGCCCCACTACTTTATCCTAGATAATAGTCTTTATTACTATTCCAAAAAATTAATCTAATCTTTATAGTGTGGTATATCCCAATTAAATTTAATTGATCTTGAGTTACTTAACAAACCAAATAAACTTAAATTAGACAAATAATGACCTTATTAATTACATCTCATGACTCCTAGATCTGTAAGTTGACAACAACAACAACATCTTAGTAAACGTTCTGCTGATATGTAGGGTTTAAGAAGGTCCAGTAGTAAAACTAATAGAGAGGCTATTTTTTGATAGACTCATATGAAAAAATACATATACAACAATAACAACAACAACAACCACTAGTAGAAATCCTGCTAATACGTAGAGTCTAAGGAAGTCCAGTAATATACAACCTTACCCTAACTAGTAAAGAGGCTATTTTCAAAAGATCCATATGAAGAGAAAAAATAAAATAGGCATAAAAGAAGATAATGATGATGATGATGATGATGATGATAAATAAAATAAAATAAAATGCATAAACACATAATTAAAAATATGAAAATAAGTACTAAAAGAAATAATACAATAAATATATAATAAAATATACACAAATAAGAAAAAAGACAAATATATAAATAAATCAAATAAGTCATTACAAGAAAATTTTTAGGTTAAGTAAGTAAATGTTTAGGTTAAATAATTAAGAGGGAAGTACTACATGTTACATGTTTAGGCTAAATACAAGACATAAGACTCAAGGAAAATGTTTAAAAGACCTATAAGAAAGAGAAAGACCTCTCTATATAAGATCCTTTGCTTATATTCTCTTATGTCAAAATTTTCTAGTGAGGGTCATATCCTCTGTAACTTCTAGCAAAGTCATATTTTTTTTATCACCTCCCCCTAGTTCTTTTCAAGCCTTCATTGTTTCTTTTCTACAGTCTCTAAGTACAATCTTCTCACATCTTCTCATCAGAGCGTCGATGTGTCTCCTCTTTATGTCTAAATCACCTAAGCCTTATCTCTCTTAATTTTTCATTAATATTAGGCACCTTTAATTTGTCTCTTGCCATTATATTCTTGACCTTATCTCTTTTAGTAAGGTTGCACATCCAACGAAACATCCTCATCTTTGTCACCATTAAGTTATGACTATGCACCTATTTGATGGGCTAACACTCTGCCCTATAGAACATGGCTGGCTAAATCATTAAATGATATAATTTACCTTTGAGCTTGAGTGATATTTTCTTGTCACATAAAACTCTTGATACACTTCTCTATTTAAGCCACCCTGATTTGATACAGTGAACTACGTCTTTGTTGATTTATCCATTGCTTTGGATGATATATCCTAGATACTTAAACATTATTTCTATGGTATAACTTCTGAACCAAATTTTACCTCCACATTAGAAGTCCCCTTATTGCCCGAAAAGTTACACTCAAAGTACTCAGGCTTAGTCCTGCTTAATTTAAAGCCCTTTGACTCTAAAGTATCCCCCAAAATTCTGGCTTGACATTGACGCACTCTTTTATCTCATCCATTAAAACAATGTCATCAGCAAACAATATATGCCAAGGCACATCCCCTTGGATATTCTCGATGAGCTCATCCATCACTGCTACAAACAAAACATATCTTATGCATCATTCCTAACCTTGCCTCTAAATTTATATGATCATGAGTTACTCATCCAAATAATAAATCTTAGTAAAGTAGGACTCATTAATTAAGAAAAAATATATTTGAATTAAAGGAGTCTTGAGTTACTTAACAAGACTTGCAATAAACAAAACTATAGTTTTATACTTAAATAATGGAAGGAAACAATTATATTTTTAACATGTATTTAATATCTAACCAGGTATTTTATTTTGTTAGTCTTATCAAATATAAATTACATATACAACGACATATTTTTAAGTATGTGATTCATTATGCATAAAAGTATATCAATAGTATACATAAAACATGTAATTTCTCTTGCTAATATAATCAAATTAAGCATCAACCATCAACTTGTGTTTGATTCTAATTTTTGAAAATGTTAAAAAAAAGTTAATATTAAAGCCCTTATAGTCCATAAAAGAGTCAAAATTGTTCATCTCGAGTCCTTAAACCATACTATATAAAAGCCCTATAATAAACCCATTTCACTGGTTACAACTCAAGCCTAATTTGCTAGCTACATAGCAAATGTCCCAAAACTTAGGAATACATAAACATCAATAACACTTTTCTAAACTGTCCAAGGTATCATAATTCTCTTAATACACTTAACTTGAGTTTTTTGTATGAATATCTATTCCTTGACCTAAAGACTCTATTAAGATATTTTCTCTAGTTCTTTTCAGTCCTTGGAAGCACCTTAAGTTTCTTTCTTCCTAAATCATGTATAATCATAAACCAAGAACCTTTAGGGACACCTCTCTATCATCTTTAGAAAAAGTTCGTATCTTCCTATAGCCATCTCACAAACTTCAAGAAGTTATAGTTATCCTTGCCTAAATGACATCGGTTCAATATTTCCTCCTATGATGCAAAGGAAAAGTTGCACTTAAAGAATCAATGAGAGAGGTCTTTTTGGCTTTACTTGTATAGGAAAAATTTATTGGTGATCTTTAAGTAGTTCAATTTATTAAGAGTTGTCAAATTGTCCATCATTATTAACCAGAGTCTAAAACTTTTTTATAAGATTGATTGGTAAAGGATCTTGATGAATGAGCCAACCATATGTAAGTGTCAATCCTCTCCATATTGGGATTATAATTAGAAATTACATGCTTTAAACACCTTAGAATAATGGACCATTCATTTTAATAAGAACCTTAACTTGAGAGTGTCTAAGTAGGTTTCTTAATATGTCCTGAGCCATTTAGATGGCATAGATAGGACTCGCGTTACCCTAGCTATCAAAATATAAAGAAGCTTCTCTCTATTACTAATCTTATATTTGATTTGTTCTCCTAGAGTATCATTGAGTTTCAGCAGTTGCATTAAGATTCATTTGAAGGATGCTCTACTTTTGATTTCCTATAAGCTCCTCCTTTTTAAAAAAGAAACGTTCTCCCATTTTACCACCGTGAATCCTGATTCTCAAACAATCTTCATAACCTCTTGGCCTTGAAACTTTGTTGCTAACTTGATTTAAATGATCCTTAGGTCCCTTTTTTCCAAGTGGTTTATAGAATTGTTGTATTAAACCTACCCTCCTTATGTCTAATCTAAAGAAATCTTCCTAACTTTCTCTTGACAGTTTTGATCAATCCTCATGCTAGAAAGAAATGTGATGACCATTAATGTGTGGTGAGTGCAATATTGATTTGATAAGAAGTAACCTTCTAACATGAGAAAGGGACTTATTACACTAGTTATATAATCTAATTCTTTCAACCAGTGAAATACACTCTTTAAATCAAAGTCTTTTAGTTGAGATTGGTAAATTAAAATAGAAAAAGGGAGGTTGCGTAATTAGGAGCCCTAATGTTGTTGATAACCACCTGTATAGATGCTTACCACCAGAAAAGGTGGCATATGAATTTTATTTCTATTTAGTGTCAACCTTGATAAACTATTTAATGTTTTAAGTGATTGTATGAGAACACTTACTAATTTATCATTATGTTTAGAGAATATGATTCGATCATCAGTTAGAAAAACAAGGAATGTCAAGCTTCTTGCATTTGTTATGGAACTTGAAGCTTGGATCCTCATTAATCTTGTGATTAACTAACCTAGACAGAACTTCCATACATAGTATCAACAAGTAAGGAAAAATTGGATCTCCTTTTCTAAATCCCCTTTGCAGGTCACGATGAATCCTTCATTTTGTTGCATTTTTTTATCATATCTTCTCTCTAATCCATCTCCTTATTTTTCTACAAAGACAAATGAGTTTGAACATAAAAAAGATGGCTGAAGGATTGTATTTTTAACTCAATTTAGCTTTTGTGCTTCAAACTTGTACCTAAAACCAAATGTGAACCAAAATAAATATCTTTAACATTTTATAATATTAATCGCTAAGTATTAAGGAGTGGATATATAAAAAATCAAACACAAATCAAGTTCTCCCATAATAGCTTTTGACCTTCCTCGAGTAAAACAAAAAAATTAAAGTCACAAACTAAAACACTTCCACATTTTCCATATTTTCCAAAAATAGATAGTCATAAGAAAAGAGAAATAACTTTCAAAGCTATGGCAAGAACTAAACATTAAATTCCTCTACTTATGATTAATCAACAACCATCCCTAAACAAATTGAGCAATCTAGGGGTAGACTTTGACAAAAATGAGTTTAAGAATAAGATAGATCTAAAGGTACACTCAAACACCAATCATAATCAAGACATTTCACAACTTTGCATAACGTTTCATTTCTTCACCGCTAGGATTCACATACATAATCATGAATCAACGGACTTTTAAAGGTCGTAATGTAGACAATGGTTACGGTGAGATGATTTAGATAGTGTAGTGCAAAAGTCATCAAAGCTAGTGAAGCACGAGAAAAACACTTAATGTAATATCAAACGCAAAAACTACCATTCACTCAAAACTGGGTACCATCAGCTATGATGAATGTAAAAAACTATGTTTTACAACCTAAATTCAAGCCTTCATACATAAACCATACGAAGCATAAGGAATTAGAAGGAATCACTCACAAAACTTAATGGTAAACAACATATTATAACTATAAGGAGTAATCCTTTAAAGTAACATCTCCCTTATATGTATCACTTCAAAATCACTTATTCCATACAACTTTTAAAGGAAATACTAATATCAATGATTTTGAAAAATAATTTCTCCTTGATGATTTTATTTAAAACATTTTTCTTTTTTTGCTTTTTTCTTATTGAAAGAAGCTACATCAACAATGGAATTCATTGATAAGAGAAAAAAAATGACATTCTAATAATTATAACCAACCTACATATGTGCACACCCCCACACTTATACCCTTATGCATCCACAAATATCAATAATCATAATGCTCTGCCAGCTTTAAGGCTTGGGTAGGACATGTATTAGGTTAAGGTATGTAATGTGGCTAGCACGAAGAGAAAAGCCAAATGAAGCTCAAAAGGGCTTAACAATAGGAAAATCATATCAATAGGTCGGTTATTTGGCTAATGTAGCTTCTCAAACAAAGAATGCCTATATCATTTTCATGTTAATGCATCCTATAAAAATGTAGACTCAAGTAGAAAGTCAAACCAAAGTCAAGATGTTCATGTCATAAAGGTCACACATAAAAAAAAAAGACAGTGAAACTAATGTGGATGTGTCAGGCTATAAAGGCTCAAAACCTCACTAGCTTGTATTTATCCATTAGTCATTACTCTTCCAAAGCTAATGTACATTGACCAATCACAAGAGTAAAATTAAATGTCCAAGTTTCCATGAATTATTCTAGTCAATTCACTCTCCAATGATTACTATATGTTCCTAAAAGCAACAAAAAAAGAAAATGATTGTTTGTTTGTTTGTTTGATTGATTGAACTTTAAAAACACTAAGAAAAAGCACATAAGCAATAAATAATCTTAAAAACATGCATAAAAACTAATATCGCCACCCCCTTACTTAAAACTTACGTTGTCCTCAATTTAATATCAAATGTAAGAAATTGAGCATTTAACGTAGACAGCAAATGTGAGAATGTAAATGAAAAGGGATAAACTTCTTTTGGGTTGCCTCCTAAGCAATGCCTTTATTTCATGTTGTTGACTCGATCCATGTTGCCCTCATAAACTGATGCCATTTACGTCTTTAAGCATCATCACTTCCACACTCTCCATTTTAAAGGCTTTATAGTACGGCTTCAAGCGTTAACCATTCATTTGAATGTCTTTTTTGTTTTCAAACTCTGTATCTCTACTATCCCAAAAGGAAAGACAAAAGATACCACAAAAGGACAAACCCAAGGAGAACGTAACTTACTTGGGTATAATTTGAGTCTAGAGTAAAAGAAAATCACTTTCTGACCCACAATATAGCTTTTCCTCAAAATCATCTTATCATAAAAAGCTTTGGTCTTTTCCTTATATATCATGGCATTTTAATAGGAGTCATTTTGCATCTCTAGCTCTTGTAATTGCAATTTTTTATGCACTCTCACGTCATCACAATTCACATTGCATCGCCTTATGACCCAATACACCTTCTGTTGCAACTCCACTAGAATATGACTTAGCTTCCCAGACAACAGTCTATATGGAGACATCTCAATTAACGTCTCATATATTAGAGTAATGCTTTAAAGGCAATCAACTTTAGCACTTTTGTACAAATTTTATTTTGTGAAAATTTATTTCTTCAATAACTATATTACGTGGTCTTTTAACACCCCTATTGGTTTCACCATTCTCAATGAACCTAGCATTTCTAGTTTCAACAATTCTTGTTGTATGATTAGGACAATAAAATCCATACCCTTTAGACTTTTCTAGATAACCAATAAAAAATTCACTAATTGTTCTTGGATCTAATTTCTTTTAATATGGATTATAAATTCTTACTTTCGTCCAGCAGTCCAAACATGTAGGTGCCTTATACTAGGTTTCCTTCTAGTTCACAGTTTAAAAGGAGTCTTTGGAACTGCCTTACTAGGAACCTTATTTAATAAGTAAATGCATCCACTATGATAAGGGTAAAGACGAATTACTTAACATACTCTTAACCATATCTATTAATGTACGATTATGCCTTTTTACCACACCATTTTATTATAATGTACCTGGCATTATGTATTAAGCACATGTATCATGCTTTTCAAGAAATTTGGTAAATGGACCTGGACATTGTCCTGACTCATTATATTTGCCATAAAATTCACCACCCTGGTCAGATCTGACAATTTTCACCTTTCTATCTAGTTGCCTTTCCACCATATTAACAAACAACTCTAACACATTTGTTTCTTGAGTCTTCTCATGCAATAAATAGACATATCCACAACGTGAAAAGTCATCAATAAATATGATGAAATACTTTTCTCCACTAAAAGATGGAAAATCGAAAAGTCCATATATATCAGTGTGTATAATTTCAAGAAGTTGTGCACTTCTTGTGGCTCCTTTCTTTGTGTGTTTGGTTTGCTTTCCTTTAATGCAATCCACACACACACCAAAACCAGTAAAGTCTAAATATGGTAAAATTTCACTCTTTAATAGTCTTTGTAGTCTTTTTTTGAAAATATGGCCTAACATTTATGCCACAAGAAAGCTGAACTTTCATTGATTAAACCATATTGAGTACCAACATTACGATGTAGAGTTAGTAGGGCTTTAGCAAAAAGGTTATTAAGATCCAACTTATATCGTAAAGAATAGCAGAACCAATAAGGCAATTATGTTTAAATAAACTAAAACATCCATTCTCAAATTTGAAAGTATAACCAACAAAATCAAGTTTAGATAAGGAAGCTAAATTATAGGAAATAGAAGGTATATAAAGTGTTTGAAATAAATCTACATGATGCCTAGTATCTAAAATCAAATGATAAGTTCCTATGGCTTCAACTGGAGCTTTGACATGATTCCCTATCAAAACAAACTTTTCACTTGGGTTTGTGATTTGGGTTGTAAGGAATCCCTGGAAGGTACTCGAAATATAAGTGGTACAACCAGAAACAATTCACCAATTATTATAAAGAACTTCAGCCAAATTAGATTGGAAACATACTAAAGCACCAAGTTTACCTTTCTTTTCAAACTAACTTTTACGTTTTAGGCAATCTTTCTGATAATGCTCAAGTTTTTTGCAAAAATGACATCTATTACCTTTATGCTCCTTCTTATGAATTTGACTAGAGGATTCATTAACTTTAAGTGGTCCTTGCTTGCCCTTGCCTTTGCCATAATTCCTTTTGGGCTTCTTTCTAGCTCCTTGATGACCTACCAAATTAATGGTATGGGTTCCCTTGATTCTTAAGCCTTGTCTTCTCTTGACCAAAAATATTGGCCAATTCATTCACATTCCACTTATCCTTTATAATGTTATAATTCATTTGGAATGGCTTATACTGCTTAAGAGGAAAAGAATTAAAAATGAACTGTATTAGAAAAAAATCATCAACATTCATTCCCAATGTCTTTAGTCTTGCTATTATATTTTTCATTTCAATGACTTGTTCATGCATGCTTCGTGAACCATCAAACTTCATAGTAGTCAACTTAGTCATTAATGCCCCTGCAAGTGACTTATCAATAGTTTGGGAACACTTTTCCACAAATTTCATAAATTCTTTAGCAACTTCAATATTAGGAAGAGTCGTTTTAATATTATTAGCAATAGTCATTGACATAAATGTTAAGCTCAATCTGTTCGATCTTTCCCAAGCTTTATAGAAAGATTTTTCATCAGTTATGACTACATCAGTAATAGTAGTTAGTTTCTCAACTTGGAGTGCCAAATCAAGACCCAATACAACAAGATGAAATTGGATTTTCACACCAATCAGAGGAATTTAATCCATTAAATGATGGAACAAATGAAGCAACTAAACTAAAGCTAACAGGAACAACAACTGCGAAACATAATAGGATGCTCACACATTAATTCTTTGAATCATAAAACTTAACACTTAAATCGGATTCAAAATAATTATTCCCCATAAAACATTTAGTGTATATCTAAGATTACCTCTGGGCGATTTTAAGACATGCCCTAATTACAGTAATGATGCTAATTTTATATGACTTAATTTTAACTAAATATACCTCAAATAAAGATGTTAACTATCTTTGGATATACTAAACATATTCATTCTAAGCATATAAATTAAAACTTCATGTTCACAAATTATAAAATTAATTAATTAACCTTTGGGTAATCCTAAAATATTTTATAATTAGTGAACTTCAAATATCCATGAATTCATTATATCATTTTTCTTAATTAGCATCCATAAATTATGAATAATTGAATTAAAACATTTCATAAATTAATATTCATTAAACATTTAAATTTGGCTACTTTGGTGACTAACAAACTATCATAAATATGAATATTAAAATTGTGCATATACATAAATAAAGTATACTTTAATCAGTAATGCACATGTTCACTTACATCATCTTAAAATAACAATAATAATAAATTTTAAAAAATAGATCTTAGATGTAAGCTTCATCCATGGTTCATCCAGCATTTACATAAAGCCTTAGTAAGAGACGACTTGTGAATAATTCAAGCCACAAAGACTACATGATTTTGACCCATTTATTATTCAATACATACACACAGAATCAAGATTTTATAAAAGCTATCTTCTTTTATAAAATCTTTTCTTTATAAATCCATTCACAGAAAAGCCCTCTATTCTAAGTAAATAAACTACATACATACATACATATATATATATGTATGTATGTATGTATGTATCAATTTCCCTGAATACCGTACATATAATCTATAGATAAGTAATCATTTTTTATGAACCCGTGATTATCTATACATGCATGACAGAAAAAACAAAAGAAAATATTATGGGTCCTGCTTCTTTTATTGTCAAACTTCTCTTACCCTTTTATTGACAAAGCTTTGGGCATCAGAAACGAAATGCATAGATTAAATCATTACTAAGGTGAAGTTGTACTCGAAAAACTTTCTTAAATCGCACTTGTGTTTGAAACATAACCAAATCACATATTTCACTTCGTCTAGTAACAAGGAAGAAACAAACAAAAGTGTGGACTGAAAACTTGAAATATGAAGAAACAATTAGACAAGCAATTATGTGATATTTGAGAGAGAAAACATAGAATTTAGAACCAGGCTCTGATACCACATGTAAGCATAATTTATTGCATAAACATAATCACAATAATTCTTTAGCCCAAATTTGAAAATTCTATGATTACATGAAAAAATAAAATATAAAGTACATACCTTGATCTATAAGTGTAAGTTTGATTGAAACAAACTATTGGTAGTTTAACAAACTGATAACGACCGCAACAGTTATTTGTTCCCTTTATAAGGGAAGGCTTAACGGATGAAACGATGCAATTTTTCCATTCAACGCAATAACACAAAAAACAAAAATAAAGTTTTTTGAACATTTCTTCCTCACGTTAAGCAAATCATCAAGGCTTAGAGTTTGGGGCATGAATTATCGATGACTCTAGTAGCCAACTGTGAGACGTGGACTAGTAAACAGTAAATTGATCTAACACTTCCACATAAGGTTAGTCCTTTATATTATTCTACAATGATATCAGAGCTGAATTGCGTGTTTCTAGTCTCATTTTTATAAGTATGATTAGTATGTGCAATTAATCTATTTTATTGAAAAAAAATTCTCGCTACATATATATTATGTTTGCAATTTTTTCTTTTCTCTGCCTGTTTTTGTTCTCTCAATGATTGGTTACTGCCTATAACCCAAAACAAACTCCAACTAAAGAAATATGGGTAAAAGAAAAAGACGAAAGAAAGTTTTTAGGCCTACCCATCAGAACTGCCTCGGAGGGGTGACGCGTGAATATTACGAACCACCACCAAAGCTTTGGGGTCTGTTTGGTTCGATGTTAATTAATGGAATGGAACGGAACGAAATGGAGCGGAAGGGAACGATTTATAATAAAATGGAATGTAATATAGCAAACAGTTGTTTGGGAGGGATGGAAGGGTTCATAATGCAACGTAGTGAAACACTGTTTGGAAGACGGATGGAATGGAATGGAATGGAGTGTATGATAAATGATTATTATACCCTTGATATTAAAATGATTGTTGCAAGAAGTTTAACACTGATTTTAAAACAGAAATCATTTCCAATTAAAAAGTCACACACAAGTGTAGCAAATAAATTTTTATATATTTTCTATTTTAAAATAATAAAAGTTTTATTATTTTATTATTAATTATATAAAAATATTATTATTGATTATTTAATAAATTTTATTCTATTATATGTGATTTACAATTAAAAATTATTTATTTATATTTTTATTTATATAGAAATATATATAATTTTTATATATTTTCTATTTTTATTAATAAAAAATTTAATAATAATATTTTATATAATTAAAAATAAATTGTATATATTTAATAATAAAATAAAAATTTTAATAAATTTTTATTAATGAAAATAGAAAGTATATAAAAATTATTCTTAATTGTATTTATATATTTCTATATAAATAGATAATTTTATATAATTTTAAATCTAAATCACATATAATAGAATAAAATTTATTAAATAAATAATAATAATTTTAATATAATTAATAATAAATTATATATAGTTAATGATAAAATAAAATTTTTAATTCTTATTAATTATTTAATAAATTCTATTCTATTTTATGTGATTTATATTTAAAAATTATTTATTTCTATTTTTATTTATATAGAAATATATAAATACAATTAAAGAATAATTTTTATATTTTTTCTATTTTCATTAATAAAATGTTATTGATTTTTTATTTTATTATTAATTATTTAATAAAATTTATTCTATTTTATGTGATTTATATTTAAAATTTATTTATTTATGTAGAAATATATAAAAAACAATTATAGAATAAATTTTGATATATTTTCTATTTTCATTAATAAAAATTTTATTTTATTATTAATTATATATGATTTTTTATTAATTATATAAAAATATTATTATTAGAGCAAGGAGAAATAATATAAAATATTATTAATTATATAGAAAGGGGTAAGGCTAGAAGAAATAATGGTATTAAGAAAAATTATTGAGGGTATTAGGTAGTATCTATTTATTACTTTACTTTCCATCCTAAAACTCCCAAATTAGAGGTTTCTTATTTTCACTGTTTAGGATGGAATGGAACGTAACATGAAACAATTCACTTCCATCTCAGTCCTTTATAAAACCTTCAACCAAACGATGGAAGTGTGTTATGTTCCATTCTATTCCATTCCTAACCCCCCATCCAAATAGACCTTTAATCTTCTTCCTCTGCCCTTCTTCGCCACCGATCTATGTGATTCTGGCAAAAAAAACCAACAAGAATCTCAATTGGAGACGCGTGTGGGTCATGCTCCATCATTGAGAGGCACATTAGGTGCAAGACCAGAGTTGGTTGGTTCGTCAAAAGTTGATCTACTCCTTTGTAGTGGTGGTTTTGCCATGGAAGCTTTCTTTAGGGGTAGCGACATGGTGGCGGTTAACATCATATGAGTTTTTCAATTGGCATCTGAAGGACAAAGAAGTTTGGGAGATAAATTTCGAGTCTTTGTGGCCATGGCCAATTGAGAACCGAATTTAAGAAATGTTTTGGAGGCAGTGAAAGAGAGATAGAGTTGCAGAGGACGACAGTCATGGTAAGAGCAGAGGAGGAGAGAGAGAAACTTTCAAAGCTTTTAAATTAAAAGAGCAAGAGAGAGTGGGCCGTGAGAGTTTTTGAGAATGAGGATTATGAGACTTTTTTAATAAAACAATGGCCAATGTCAATTAAAAGAGAAAGCCCGTGAGAGTTAGAATGAAGTTTCTGAGAGTTTTTTAAGAAAACAATGGCCAATGTCAATTCACAAAGGAAGATAGCGTGGGTCGTGACAACATGGGCTTATGTATATAATTGACATTTTAATCTTTTTCTTGCTTATTATTTCATCAAAATTAAAGACTATTTTGTTTAAGAGCCACCAAAATGGTGTTTATACGATACCCTGACCATTCTAAAAGGTATGTTATGTTTGGTGAGCACCTGAATGGTGGCATGATGGAAGTTGATTCCCGCAATGTGGAGTTTCTTGAGGATGAGTTCTCAAGCATAGGTGAAGTAAAAAAGGACCAAGAGTTGTATGAGTTACTGCAAGATACTCTCGGTGAGGGGTGAAGGGGAGAATTTAGTTACTCACCAAATTCAAGTCACTGAGATTTTTTCTGCGCCAAAGAACCAAAATGAGATTGAGGTTCGTCTTCAATCTCTAAACCCAGAACTTGTGAATAGTCTAAAAGTTCAAAATCCCACTTGTAACACCCATATATATCCCCTGGGAGGATATTGCGAGTGCCACATACACACAGAACACACTGAACACGAAGCATTACGGAACATACAAAACACTTTATACATACATTACCAGAATCTCAATAAACATACATCGCATATCAAAATTAAGGTTATTACAGCCCATCAAATAAAAATTCATGAGTTTTAGACATCAGATACAAGTCCAAAAATAATCTCAAAATACATATGAACAAAACAAAAATCAGACTCCTTTGCTCATTGCGATTGTCTTGTCCTAGTCCCTACGTCCCTCTTTCAGAACCTACATGGGGCAAATCCACCGTGCTAAGCATACAGTTTAGTGAGTAATAACTAATCTACGGATAAACTGATAACTTATCATACTGAATTATGTAATAGCATACACATGCATTAAACAATAAATCAGACATAATGTATTTCAGAACAGACTTTATAATTAACAAAACTGAATATCACAAGAGGGTATAAACCCTTATATATATATATATATATATAAGAATTACAAAACCAGATAACTATTAATCCATTTACAGAAGTGGGTAACGGGACTTATACAGAAGAGACCGAAATCTTGACACCGAAGTGTCTCAGAAGAGATCGAAGTCTCGACACTTAAATGTCAATATTAGAAGACACCGAAGTGTCAATAACAGAAGACACCGAAGTGTCAATAACAGAAGACATCGAAGTGTCACAGAAGCAGCTACAGACCCTTCTAGGCATGCCTATTTACCTACAACTAGGACTCAACAGTTTAAAAGAAAAATAAAGTCATTTCAGACATTTCATGCAAAGCAAGTAGTCAGTATCACATTCACCAATCAATACTTCGGACCTTTATGTCTGGAATCAGTACACATTCATTAATATCGAATTCAATTCAATAATAAACAAAACAGATCAAGGTGAGACCATCTTAGGTTACTCACAAAATTTGCCATCTAAATTACTTACAAAATCTCCCTTATTGCTTATTGCCTTGATGTCCTGACAATATTTTGAATCGGTTGCTCGATGGGTTCCTCTAAAATATTTAATACAAACACATATCATTATTGTGCACAATTATAAATTGAATTATGCACATGCATGTATACTGAATATGTATGATTCATGTTTATGACAAATTTCGGGTTTCTTATCCTTAATCTTGTCACATTCTCAATCATGCGAAATCATACTCAATTTCTCAATCCAGATTTATTTCACAACCAACTTTCGGGTCTACTTTGTTCAATTATTATCATCAGGTAGATAAGGTAATTAGGTAATACTTCCTTCTAGAAAGTTGTCCCTCATTATCTTAGGTTTCCAATGATACCAATTTTATCCAATTTGGGTCTGTATACTGAAAGTTATGCCCAAAAGATTTCAGACTGTTCTTAAGCTTCGACAGAATTCTTATCTCAACTTCCAATCAGATTCTGAAATTCCTAGATGTAGAATTAGAATTCCATCACTTCATAAAATTTGTAGCTTTATGAATCTAGTATAATTCAAAACAATAATCACTCCATCTGGAAAAGTACATATCAAGATATAATCAGAATACTGAAGTATATTCAGTAAAACCATCCCAGTTATCATACTTCAGTACAGTCATAATTCCAACTTAAATTCTTCAACCAATCCATTTCATAAAGTCCTAATTTTTGGTCGACAAGAATATTAATTTCTTAAGAGTCCATTGGTTCAATTCCCATGTCAATTGGATGTCTGGAGAAGAAGTTATAACCAAAATAATGAAGGATGTTCAAAACTGTCAAACAACATCGTGCACTACCTTTATTTTTTTTCCATCTTCTTCCAGCTCTTCCCAAAACAAACCTTCGGGTCAATGTTACACGGTCATTTTGACAATGAAAATGAAAGATTTA
>JAOSBN010000006.1:35609764-35621496 GCA_027563595.1 Erythroxylum suave | reverse complement strand
CCATTATTATAGGATATGTACTTGAACGTTCCTGAAAGTTTGGGTATGTACCCTATGGTAGTGGGATGTTGCAATTTTTATGATTATGCCCAGTCGTGTAAGCGTATACATGGTCGTGCATCTTGTAGATCATACTGAATTCTTTATTTTCTTACATTTTATTGTCCTATATTCACTCTAATCCATCACCTTCTTGTTCCATAAAGAAAAATGAGTTTGAACATCAGGAGGATGACTAAAGCAATGTCCTTTTAACTCATTTTAACTTTTGTGCTTCCAACTTGTACCTAAATCCAAATGTTAACCGAAATATGTATCTTAAGCATTTTATAATACTAATCACTAAGTATTGAGGAGTCAATATATAAATAATCAAGCACACATCAAGTTCCCCTACACTTAGCTTTTGAAAATCTTCGGGCAAAACAACAAAATCAAATCCATAAACTAAAACACTTCCTTATAGTCCATATTTCCTAAGAATATATAGTCATGTGAAAATAAATAACTTTTAAAACCATAGTAAGAACTTAATATTAAATGCTTTTACTCATGATCAATCAACAATATTCCCTTCAAAAACTAAGCAATATAGGGCTAGAATTTGACAAAATGTTTAAGAACAAGATAGATCTATAAGTACACTCAAACACTAATCATAATCAAGACATTCCATGACTTTTCATATCATTTCAGTTCTCCACCATTAAGATTCACATGCATAATCATGAATCAAAGGAATTTTGAAGGTTTTTGTGTGGGCAAAGGTTAAGATGAACTATATTTGGATAGTGTAGTGCAAAAGCCATCAAATTTAGTGAAGCAAGAATACTTAATGTAATATCAAGCGCAATAATCAACATTCACTCAAAACCGGTGACCATTAGCGATCATGAATGCAAATACTATGTTTCGTAGCTCACATTCAAGCTATTACATATAAACCATATGAAGCATAAAGAATTGGAAGAATCACTTATTAAAATTGATTATAGACAAAAATACTGTAATTATCAAATGTGAACCTTCAAAAAAATATCTCCCTCATTTACATCATAATCAATTCACCCTTTCCATACAATTTTTGGAAGAAAGACTAATCATAATAACTTTGCAAAATAAATAAATTTTCTCTTTGTAAATTTTATTTAAATATTATTGAAAGAAGAACATTGGAATTCATTGATAAGAGATAAAATGAAATTCTAATATTTATAACCAACCTGTATAGATGCACTCCCCCAACTTATACTTTTGTGTATCCGCAAACATCAATAATCATACTACTCCACTAGTTTTAAGGCTTGGGTAGGACATTTAGATAGGTTTAAGGCACATAATGTTGTTAGCACAAAAAGAAAAGAAAAACAAAAATCAAGGGGGCTTATCAAAAGGAAAAATAATATTGATAGGTAGGCTAGTTAGCTAATGTAGCTTGTAAAAACAAAGAATTTCCATATCATTTTCATGTTAATACATGTGATTTAAAATATGATCTTAAATGGATAATCAAAGCAAAGTCAAGATGTACATGTTATGAAGGTCACACATAAACAAAAGCAATGAGATTGATATGGATGTGTCAGTATATAAAGGCTTAAAATCTCACTAGCTTGTGTTTCCCCTCTAGTCATTGCTCTTCTAAAGATATTGTATATTAACCAATCATAAGAGTAAAAGTACAAGTTCAAGTTTTGATAAATTTATCTAGTCAATTCACTCTCTAATTCTAACTAGATAGTCCCACAACCAATAGAAAAATAGAAAATGTTTTTTTGATTTATTTTTAAAACACCTAAGAAAACATATAAGCAACAAAAAAATTATAAACATGCATGAAAACTAAGATCCCCACCTCCACACTTAAAACTTACATTATTCCTAATGTAACATCAAATATAAGAAATGGAGCTTTTAAAAGTAACGACAAATCCAAGAATGTAAATGAAAAGGAACAAACTTCCCTTGGGTTTCCCCCCAAGCAACACTTTTGTTTCATATTGCTAGCTCGACTCTATGTTTCCGTTATTAAGTGAAGCCATTTGCATCTTCAAGCATCACTACTTCCTCATTCTCCATTTGGAAGCCTTCATAGTACGACTTCAAGTGATGACCATTCACTTTTCTATTTTCAATCTCTGTATCTCTATTCCACCAAAATGAGAGATATGAGATACCACAAACAGACCAACCCAACTTACTTAGGAATAATTTGAGTCTAGAGTGATAGAGAAGCACTTTTTAACCCACAATAATGTTTTTCCTTGAGATCATCTTATATTGGTAAGCTTTGGTCTTTTACTTATAGATCATTGCATTTTGATAGCAGTCATTTCGCATCTCCTCCAGCTTTTGCAATATGTAGCCCCGCTTCATCAATATTCATATTGCTTCACTTTAGGGCCCAATATGCCTTATGTTGCAGCTTTACTAGAATATGAAATTGCTTCCGAAACACCAGTATATGTGGAGACATTTCGACTTGAATCTTATTAGCCTTCTTATAAACCTAAAATGCATCTTCCAGCCCCATGCCCCAATCCTTTCTATCAGGTTGAATTGTTTTCTCTAGGATAGACTTAATTTCTTGATTGGAAACCGCAGTTTGGCCATTGGTCTAGGGATGATAGGAGGTAGAAACCTTGTGCTTGATGTGATATTTATTGAATAATGTTTCCATCACCCTATTCCAAAAGTGGGTTCCCCTGTTGCTTATGATTGCCTTTGGCATCCTAAACCTAGAAAGGATGTTAGAATTGATAAAAGTTGCAACAACTTTAGCATCATTATTTTTAGTGACTTTAGTTTCCACCCACTTAGAAACATAATAAATTGCAAGTGATATATAATTAAAACCAAAAGATGGAGGAAAAGGTCCCATAAAATCAACACCCTAAACATCAAAAGTTTTGCAAAAAAGAATAGGAGTTTGTGGTATTTGATTTTTACGGGATAAGTTACCTGACCGTTGGCACCTATCATACGACTTGCAAAAGATATATCCTGAAATAATGAGGGCTAGTAAAAACCACCCTCAAAAGCTTTATGGGCACTCCTCTTTACCTTAACTTGTCCTCCACAAGCATATGAATGATAGAAGGCCAAGATAAACTGTATCTTGCTCTCAGGCATACACCTTCTTATGACTTGATCTACACAAGGCCTCATTAGATATGGATCATCCTAAGCATAGTACTTTGCTTCATTCTTTAGTTTATATATTTGAGCCTTTGACAAATGAACAGGTAACTTATTTGTAACTAAAAAGTTCACAGTATCGGCATACTATGGAAGTGTCACATTGGTAAAAAATAGATATTCATCTACAAAAGTTTCTCTCAAAGGGATATCATTTTCCTTTTTGATTAAGCAATTGAGGTGATCAACAACATTATTTTTTGCCCCCTTCTTATCTCTTATTTCTAAATTGAACTCTTGAAGGAGGAGAACCCATTTGATCATCCTTGGTTTTACTTCTTTCTTTGTGAGTAAGTACCTTAAAGTTATATGATTAGAGTAAACAATAACCTTAACAACTAGTAAATATGATCAAAATTTTCTAAAGTGAAAACCACAACCAAAAGTTCTTTTTCAATTGTATAATAATTTAATTAAGTTGGACTTAAAGTCTTCAAAGTATATTAATAGATGGCATGTGAAGCTTTGCCCACTCTTTGTCCTAAAACTACCACCATTGGATAGTCACTTCTATCACATATGATCTCGAAGGGGAGGCTCCAATTTGGAGGTTGAATCACTGGTGGTGATGTTAAGAACTTCTAAATTTTTTTAAAGGACTCTTTACAATTATCATCAAACTCAAATTAGACATCTTATCGCATCAACTTACATAAAGGTGAGCCTATCTTCAAGAAATATTTGATGAATGTATGGTAAAAACCTATATGGTCAAGAATAAAATGAAATTTTTGTACATTTGAGGGGTAAGTTAAGGTAGAAATATGATCAAATTTAAAACAATCTACTTCTATACCCCTAGCAGATATAACATGCCCTAAAACTATACCTTGATCTAAAATAAAATGGCATTTTCCCAATTAAGTACAAGGTAATTTTCAATGCATCTTTATAATATAAATGTAAGATTCTCTAAGAAATTATCAAAAGAAGAATCATAAATAGTAAAGTCATCCATGAATATCTCTATAATCTTCTCAATATACTCAAAGAAAATGCTTGCCAGACATTTATCAAAGGTGACAGGTGTGTAGTGGCCCACTCTCATAGGGCATACCTATGATATTCGAGAACATACTCTACGAGGGTGGCACCTTAGGATAGTCAATTAAACCATTATAAATTTTTCATGCATCAAAAATGTTTTTAAGCACATCAAAAGTCCTTCACAGCCTATATCATTTGCAAACACATCTTAGGCAAATCAATGTTCAATTTAAATCATTTCATTTACAAAACACTTCCATTCATAAAGTCATTACATAGCAAAATTATTCACATACACATTATACAACACAATTATTCACATACAGATTATATAGTAGTTACGAAATACAATTTTTATTACGAAAATGACTGAAGACATATACAGGTATAAACTGATCCTGACCCTTAGCTTATGTCTGAATTCAGTGGCTATGCTCCAATTTGTCTAACTAGATATCTCCTCTGTGCTTGAAAGAAAACGTTACAATTTTGGTGAGTTTTGCGAACTTAGTGAGCGAACCATCATCGATGGCTCACTCATATTAAACATAATGGCAGTTCACATATTTAGATTCATATAAAATTTACATATTCAGATATTGCACATCAATTCACATTTCAGTTTTGGAACATTTTATAAAACTCATTTCAATCATTCATTTTATATAAATCAATTTATATATTTGCAATGCACATGTGGATCAATTTCAGTTGTTACTTTGTTGTGAATGATTGCCTTTTAACAGTCTCATGTCCATTGTAGATACTGGGCTCAATGATAATTTTCCTGCATCCATTGGGGATATTAGGCTTATTATACATAGTGAGCTTGTGGCTCTTTAAACATTATGATCTTTAAGTACTTTTTCGGTGGCTACTTCGGTCATAACTACCTTTATCTGATCATGCATATCATGTAATGAAATGCATCAATTTTCATATGTTCAATCAGTCACATTTGTTCATTTACACATTCACTTTTGCATTTTCTTCGGACCTAAGTCCGACATTCAACAATTATGTTAAGTACACTTATTTCTTTCTCATTTACATTCAATGAAACACTTATAATATATGCATATTTATCAAACTCCTTAGACTATTTATGTTCGGAATCAGCACATTCACATCAATAATAATTTAATACAAAAATTTAAAAAGAACAATTAATCAATGTGAGATCATCTAGGTTGACTCATAGTATGCTCTAGATTAGCATTTGCTTCCATGATCTGAAAACATCTGGACGATGATGTTCAATCTTGTGTATTTATGTTCAAACAATACACACGCTTTTCGCACATTCCTAATTTTGACCAGTCACATTAGTATTCAATCATACGCACATATATATATGTGTTATGTACAATGTATGCTCAATTTGACTATTTTGGGTATGTTTTCTTAATCACATCTCTTGATCATTTAAGCATCATCATTTATGTATGTCTAACTTACACTTAGTTTCATAGCTCAATATACTTGATTATTGTAATATCATCAATCAATCATTCACCAATATTATTATAGCATTATATGATCACATAATATTTAAGTTCTCATTCATTCTTACTTAATACACATTACTGATCCCCTTTGAATCACATTAACATTCATAAGATCACTTTCATTCCTCTAGTATCTCTAAATTTTCATATTTTGTTTCATTTATATCAACCATCCATGCTTAAGTTATAACCTTAATTATCAATCTAAACATATCACACATTTAATCACTTAATCCATCATCAAACTAGGTTCATTTCAAACTTCATTTAAGCCTAAATGTATCATAGGAAAGTATCTTATCATTTGTTGATTCAAGCATCACTTAAAGAAGAAGAACTCACGTTTGTGGCCATTCCCATGATCGTGTATGACTTCCCACAATCGTGGGATTTATCAACAGGAAACATTTTTTCCATTCTTTCAATTCCCATGATCATGGATACATACCAACAATCGTAGGTTTTGTTATCTGAAAAATTTCTAGCTAACTCTTTTTCCATTTTTCTAGGTTTTAACTCTTATATATTACAACCAAACCATCTTATGCTTGCTTCATCATTCTTAGCTTAATTCCTCATCATTTTCGTTTCCATTTTAACTTAAAAGCACTCTTGAAACAAATCATAAATCATTGTTCATCTTATATACAAAAACAAGACACTTAAGTATCCATACATTTATAAATGTTTCAGCACACATTCAACTTCATTAACTATCATCATATTTCTTTTCTTTTCAAGACACTACACTTGCCTTTTCTTTAACTTCAGCTTATCTTTATCCAACTACCAAAGTACACATTATTATGCATCAAAAATAGAACATGAAAATATCATCCCTTTATAAAATTTCTGCATTCTTTCTACACCATTAAAATGATCATTCTATCTTAAAAACATCATAATATCAACTCATGAAGTATTAGTCATCATATATAGAAAAACAAGACATCTATATGCTCATTTCTTCACTTACGTTTCAACATATTTTGATCACCATTTTATGATCTTTCAACCTCTAACTATCATCAAAATATTTCTCTTTAAAATAACCCATAAGATCATCAAGATACTTACTTGTTTTAACTCCAAACTTCTTCAAAAATCACCATGAAACCCTAGCTTTCAAGCTTTATACAATCATCATATATATGTAAGAACAAGAGGAAATAGAAGTAGGTTTCATCAACATAAAGAAGATAACAAGGTGCTAAAGTGGTAAGGTGAAGGATGATAGCACAAGCTCAACGTTGAGAGAGTGAGGATGAGAATGAGAGAAGCAAAATGAAGAAGATGAATAAAAGAGCATTTGGAAAAGTTAAAAGAAAATGAAAAGATAGTCTTTTAATTTGATTAATGTCGTGGGAGTAGATATGTGGCAAAGCAAGTGACATTTGTCACTTGCCACATGTCTACTTCTAATGATTCCCAATTAGTTCTTTTAATAACTAGTCCATTTGTTTTCCAATTTCTAATCCAATTGTCTCTTAATTTTCAGTGACACTTGTCATTCAACCTTAATGTCACTTATCAATAATTTCTTCTACCATTTAACACTTATTCTACTACCATTTATTAATCATCTTACCACTTAGCACTTTTCCTAGTCCAAAAATACTCATAATTTCCTAAATTTCCCAATTTTCACCAAAAAATTCTAAATTAATATTTATACTTACCAATCAATTTTCAAGACAAAATATTTACTATTCATATCATAGTCACCTTAAAATCATTTATACCATGGAATATGTCAAATGAGTGCATAAACAGTCATTGTAATGTGTACAAAAATCAATTCATATGTGTGTGTATGTTACTGTGATGCATAAGAATGAAATGCATTTCCTATTTTCTCAATAATTTTTCTCTTGTATAGTTATCTAGGGTTTTGACCCTTAGTATAGGAAAATGGGATATTAAATGGTGTGCGTTGAGCCAGTTTTAATATTATAAAACCCTCAATATTTTGTAAACGCACGGGTCGTAGCGTAGCATATAAGGTGTCGATCCCACAAAGAATTACTAAACTAATTGAATCCTAATTTGTCTAAGGAATAAAAATGTAATTAAAATGAAAATGAAAATTAAACATAAAAGTAACTAATCAAATATAGAGTGATTTAAATTAGAATTCTAAATTAATACAAGAAATCAAGTTTAAGCACCACCAATTGACAATTGAAATTCAAAAAAGGAAGATTAACAAATTATGAGAAAGGGTATTTGTCTTGTCACCAATGCTAACTTAGTCACTTTTGTGATAATACGGTGTCAGTCCTAAACTTTTGAAGTTTAGATTAGTCTCTCTCAAGTTCTATTTACTAAGCCCTAAATCATAAGCCCTAATTAAATTGAGTTACCGAACATGTAAACTCTCGATTAACAAAACATCCCACATCCTGATTAGCTTTTAAGCATTCCAATAAACAATCGGGTCCTCACATCAGATCTCTCTTTGTATAATTACCGATTTGATTATTTGTATGATCTATTAGATTATTTAACTCTCATGAACTAACCTAACCATTTTTCATTAATTCATTCTCTTGATTTATCAGCGAAGTATGTAATTACAATAAATAATCACAACACCCAGCATCATTAACAACAAAAGCAACTAGATTAACATTAAATCAAGTATAAATCCCTAAAAGAAGTTAGAATTTGCTTAAACCAATGTTCATCATCATCAATTCTATCTCATACATCAAATGAAAGAAATAAAAGATAAAAAGAAGAAAAGACAACTTAGAGGATTAGAGGTTGAAGCAGTAAAAAAAGTTCCAACTTATTCTTTCTCTTCTTCTCTCTCTTCCTTCTTATTTTTTCATAGTTTTATCCCAAAATGGAAAATGGAGGCTCTCTCATATAGGTCATTTCTCCTATGTTATGTAGTCCTATACTAATTAGGGTAAAAACTACCTTTTATCCAGGCCGCGATTGTGATCTTTTGAAAGAGACTCTGTCACTATTATGGCCCCCTCAGGCCACGATCATGGCTTGCTGAAAGAGTCTTTGTCATGATCGTGGCTAGGGTCATGATCGTGATCCTAGGTCCTCCATCAGGCTTCCTCCAAATCTTCTTTATTCTTCGATATCTAATCTCAAACATTAACAATCACATAAAAAAACCTTAAACACACAAAATTAAAGCTCAAAAGCATTCTCTAACCCACATAACACTGAAAACACAAATATCTAACTAACTAACACTATTCTAAACCTAAACTTGCATGAATCAATTAATTAATAACAAAAAACATACTAAAATGACTATTAAAACAGCATGCAACCTATAACTATCAGTGCATTCCACAATCTAAATGACATCTTTTTGTAAACAAATTTACCAAATAGGCGTGTAAAGGTCATCTTTTCCTAGTCCTTTGGTGCAATCAAAATCTGAAGATAATTGGAAGATCCATCTAAAAAGTAATAATATTCATATTCATCCAATCTCTCAAGCATTTGATCAATAAAGGGAATAGGAAAATGATGTTTACTATAGAGCATAAAATAAAAATATGTTGATTTGATTAGGGCATACTATGTTTAAATCTGAGGCTAAAGGTCTTGAGCAATTGATTTGATAGAACAACTCAAAAGATAAAAAAGTATTATTAATTTCTTCAGGTTTGTTCCAATAGTTGTGAAATTCAATTTTCTATAGTCAATGCATACTCGCCACCTAGTTTACATATAGCTGGGAACCAACTCACCTTCATGATTAGACATAACTATGATTCTAGATTTCTTAGGAGCCACCTAAAATGGACTTACCAATTTACTATTAAATAGGGTAAATGACCTTAGTATCAAAAAACTTCCACACTTTTTTTCATTATTTCCATCATTAGAGGGTTCAACCTGTGTTGAGCTTGCTTGGTAGCCTTGGCATTCTCCTCCAACTAGATGCAATGCATGCATATAAAAGCACTTATTCCTTGAATATTTGCAATCCTCCATCCAATGTTCTTATTAAGCTCTCTCAATATTCAAACTAGTTTTTTTTCTTAATGTGAAGTTAACATTATAGAAGTAATGGCTAGTCTGGTCTCCATATCTCCTAAAAGTTTATACTTCATATGGGCAGGCAATGGTCTCAACTTTACATCATGCACCTGCACATCAGAAGGTAACAACCTTTGGTAAGATTCAAGTAATTGTATGGAAGCTAGTTCATACCATATGGGAGGAGTTTCCAATGACTATAAGGTAGCTACATATTAATAAACTCTTCTCTCAACTCAACATCAATAGTGACTTCTAATTCCAAGTGCTTAGTTAAGAATGCTTTTGGTCCTTGCAAGTCAATTTAAATATTTCCTATACTATGGGATCAATCACATTAACAAAGAAAATAAAATGATCATCTTAAGGATGTTTCATGGCATAAAAAATGTTAAAATAAGTTACTTCCCTATCAAACTTCATCGTGAAGGTTTCCTCACAAACATCTATCTTAGTTTGGGTTGCGTTAAGAAATGGTCTCCGTATGAAGATAGGTAGTGGATTGTATGAGGTTTCTTCATTCATATCAACTATGTAGAAATCCGCAGGGAATACCAGCTTATTTAAGTACTCTAATACATCTTCAGCTACATCATTAGGGCGTAAATTTAAGGAAACATAAATTGAGTGAAGCATAACATTGATTAAAGCTCCTAAATCTAGCATAACTATATTAATCATAGTGTTGCTGATTTTATAGGGAATAGTGAACATACTTAGATCTAAATTTTATAGGTATCTTCTTCTTTAAGACTGTAGAAACATTTTCACTCATCATCACTTTCTGGTCACCTCTCAACTTTCTTTTATTGCTACACAATTCCTTAAGGAATTTGGCATACCTGGGCACTTGCTTGATTTCGTTTGGCAAAGGTATGTTCACTTTTATGTATCAGAAAGTCTCCAATATCTCCTTATCTTTTCCCTCTTTCTTCAATTTTGCTAATCTACTCAAGAAAGGAAGAGGATTAGTCTTAACTATATTAGGGCTTTCAGAGTTTACCTTTAGGCTAGATAAGGGATTTCATTCATTTTACAACTCCTTCTCAATCTATTTTTGGCTATTCTTAGTAGGGCCTCTTTGGAATCTCCAGCTCTTTTCCATTTCTTAAGGTTATCGTGGTAATGTTTCTCGAATTCACCTCTGGTTGAGATGGAAACTTCCCTTCGCTTTGTGATTCTTTGTGGTTGATGGCTACTACCATCTAACCCATATGGCTTTTCCAAGTTATGGATGCTCAATTTTATATCCTATTGAAATTATAGAGTGTTAGTAGCAAGAGACTTAACTAGGTCTTCGTTAAATTTACTTGAATTGGAAGAGGAGGCTTATGGACTTTGTTGAAATTGTTATGCTCTTTTGTTCCTATTCTAGAAGCGATTCTGCTTCCAATTTCTCCCATAACTCAGGTTAGGATAGTATCTCTAACTTGGGGTTATATATATGGGAATATGGGTTGTATTAGTTGGAAAAGTTAACCCTACATCATTAATGTACTCCATGCTTCCCTCTTGTAAAGATGGGCACCCATCAATTGGATGACTTATATTTGAACATATTCTGCACGTCTTTATCTATGCCTGTTCGACAACAATTTGTCTAATAAAAGATGTTAGCTCATCTAAATGATATTCGATGGAAGAAATACTTACCTTTTTTATGTGATGAACATCGTCATGAATGCTAAATTGTTGAGTGTTAGTGGTTATTTGCTCAATCTGCATTCTGGCCTCTATGGGAGTCTTCTCACATAATGCCCTACCACTTGTTACATCTACTAAACTCCTTAATATAGATAGTAGTCCTTTATAGAAATATTGGATAAGTATTTGTTCTAATATGTTATAGGAGGGACAAATGGCACATAACTTCTTAAAGCATTCCCAACACTTGTAAAGAGACTCTCCATTATGTTGCTTTATGCCACATAATTCTTTCCATATGATGTGTTGGGCCCCGATTCACATTAGGCTTGTTTAATTTATTGTTGAGGTTTAGCTTGCTTAATTTTCCTTTTAGAAATT
>JAOSBN010000006.1:35575928-35603597 GCA_027563595.1 Erythroxylum suave | reverse complement strand
CTTCTTCTTTTGTCTTATTCATTTAAGACAACCTTTTTGTTTTTACCAATTTACCCTTCCTTATAAAAGAAATTCCTTCTAACTCCTTCACTTTATTTAAATTCTTTCTTTTAATTCATACCACCATATAAAATTCAGAATAAACCATATTAGACTCCAAAAAGTTCTAATTCATAAATTCTAATTTATTTTCATGCTTGATAATTTAATAAAATAAAGAAAAGAAAAGAAAATATAAAATCCTAAAAAGGGATCCAACACAATTGGGCTACTTTTAAATCCCTATGCTTTGAAAGATTAAGAGAAAACTACATTTATGTGTCCCGATGGTACATTTGCCTACTAAAGGATGCTGTTTGGGTTATGTAACATACCTATTACATCTCATAGTTGCATGATGGCTATCTTCGATAATCTAGTTGAAGATATAATGAAGGTATTTATTGATGATTTCTCTATTTTAAGTGATTCGTTTGATTTCTGCTTCCATAATCTAGAAAAAGAACTGGAAAGATGCAAGAAGACAAAGCTAGCGTTAAATTGGGAAAAATGCTACTTTATAGTACAAGAAGGTATAATTCTAGGCCTAAAATTTCTCACTAAGGGATTGAGGTAGATAAGGCCAAAATTGAAGTTATAGAGAAGTTATTACCCCCTTCTTCGGTTAAGGTTATTACCCCCTTCTTCGGTTAAGGCAATAAGGAGTTTCTTTGGTCATGAGGGCTTTTATAAAATTTTTATACAAGACTTTTCAAAATTTTTTAAACCTTTAACCAAGTTATTAGAAAAGGACATACCTTTCACATTTACCAAATAATGTTTAGATGCTTCTAACATTCTAAACGAAAAGTTGACAAAGGCCTCAATTATGGTTGCACCATATTGGAATTTACCTTTTGAGCTAATGTGTGATGCAAATGATTTTGCAGTAGGTACAGTACTTAGATAGCAAAATGACAAACACTTTTAACCAATTTACTATGCTAGCAAGACCTTGGCAGATGCTCAGGAGAACTACATGACAACATAAAAGGAATTGCTAGCTGTGATTTTTGCATTTGATAAATTTCAATCTTATTTAGTACTATCTAAAGTTGTTGTTTATACTAACCACTCTGCACTAAAATACTTGCTAAATAAACTGGATGCTAAAAGTCGTTTGATTAGATGGATTATACTATCACAGGAATTTAATTTAGAGATCAAATATTAGAAAGGGGCTAAGAACCTTGTAACAGATAGAAAGCGGCTAAGAACCTTGCAGTAGACCATCTATCTTGCCTAGGAAACCTGAATTTGGAAGAACTAAATAAAGAAGGTATTAAAGATGCCTTCCTAAAAGAATGCCTTTACAACATGGAGGAGGCAAGTGAAGTTGAGACCCTTTTGTTCGTAGATATTGCAAATTATCTTATAGCTAAGTTCTTATTGGAAGGTCTGTCTTATTAGCAAAAGAAGAAATTGTTTACTTATTTGCGAGATTATTTTTGGGAAGATCAGTACTTATTTCGCATTTATCCAGACCAAATAGTAAGGAGGTTTGTACCTTACTCTGAGGGGTGGAAGATCCTACAACATGATTATGCTAAACTTAGTAGAGGGTACCATAGTGCAAATAGGACAACTTAGATGAACTTAGAGTAAGTTTTTATTGGTTGTCACCCAAAGGTATGTAGCTTTATGTGATAGATACCAAAGATCAGGTAATGTCTCTTGCCGGGATGAATTACCCCAAATTTCATTCTTGTGCATGAAATATTTGATATCAGGGGGAATGATTTCATAGGTCCATTCAGAAGTTCATTTGGTAATAAATACATCTGAGTAGCTATCGATTATTTCTCTAAATGGGTGAAAGCACAAGCTTTACCCAAAAATGATGCTAGGTTCTTTGTAAAATTCCTTACAAGTTTATTTTTCCATTTTCGCACATTGAGGGTGAGTATCAGTGATAAGAGTATCCATTTTAGTTATGCATCGCTTGAAAAGTGCTTAAAAGATATGGAATTACTTATAGAATTGCCACCCTATATCACCCTCAAACTAGTGGCCAAGTCGAGATATCCATTAGGGATTTTAAAATGAATTTTGAGGAAGACTATAGAGCGTAAGATGAAGGGTTGGTTGATTAAATTAGATAATGCTCTATAGGCTTATAGGACGGTGTACAAGACACCTATTGGAACTACACCCTATACGTTGGTCAATAGAAAAGCACGTCATCTACCTGTTGAGTTAGAACATAAAGCATATTGAGCTATTAAGCTCATGAATTTTAATTTTCAAATTGTAGGTGAAAAGAGGAACTTCCAAATTAGTGAACTGGATGAATTTAAGAAGGGAGATAAAGTTCACTTGTATATCTCTTGTCTAAGATTATTTCCTAATAAGCTTAAGTCAAGGTGGTCTAGACCATTAATTGTGGAGAAAGTATTTCCATATGGTGTAATAGAGGTGAGTCATCCACTCAAGCGTACTTTTAAGGTTAATGGCCATAGAGTAAAGTTATATCTTAGAAGTGAGCTCAATAATAATAATGAAAATATCAATTTAACCAAGCCACCTTGATTGTAAAAGATAAGTTGAGCTAAAGACGTTAACTAAACGCTACTTGGGAGGCAACCCAAGAATTGGAATTTACTTTTGTTATGTCATTTTCATTTATTATTTTTAATTATTTTTGTTATTTATTATTTATTTTTTTCCTTTTTATACTTTTTTCTTATATCTTGCAAGGATGTAATTTAAAATTGGATGAATCAAAATTCAAAAAAAGCGTCACATTCAAGAAAGTACCTAACCCTTCTCATTTATCATATATATTTATATTGTGTACATTGGGGAAAATGTACAACTTAAGTGTGGGGAAAGGGTTAATAAATTTTTAATGATTTTCTTTAAGCTTATTATAATCTTGATTATAATATTTTATGACTAAGATCTTGACTTAATTGAAATCTATCCATCAATACTCTATTTCATTGTTGAATATTGAATTGAATTAGTATGCAAAAGGATGATAGTTAGAATAAAATTGTTTTTCAAAGTCATATTCTTACTATTCATTAAAATGATCAAGTAGAAAGATATTGCATACTATATACACACATATATAACCATCTTTTTTGTGAGCTGTTAAGCTTAAGAGCGAAAATTTCAAAATTTTAACCTCTTTTTGTTCTTTCATTTGTGTTTTATCAAGTATAGTAGAATGATTCTATAACTTGCTTTCATTATACATATTGAGATCATATTTTTTTAAATTAGATACAATAACACAATTGTTTTAGCCTATTTCTTTGATATCTACCCTACCCATAATTTTATCCTTTAGGTATAACCAAGTTGAGCCTTAGCCTTTTTCATTGTTATTAATCCACATTATTAACCTTTATCTTATTTTTCTTGAAGACGCTTTTATTATTTTAAACTTTGAAGATTATTTACATTGTTTTCTTACTTGAGACCTGAAATTCGTAAAAGGTCGATTATTTCTCTAATTTTGGTGTTGAATGCTTGAATTATTATGTTTGGATTGAAAACAAAGCAAATTGGAGCATAAAAAAAGAAGAGAAGAAAACTATGAAGTACCACTGTTTTTATAATCGGTGGACCTGTATAAATTGCAAACAATTCTTGTAATTTTCCTTTAGCAAATTTCCTTCAAATTAACCCTTTTTGATAGCCCAACCATACCATACCTACGTCCCATTACAAACTTATAAAGAGCTTTTGATTTTTGTTTCTAGTTTATATATAAGTGGTGGAGATGTGATATTATTGCAAGCCTATGGTAAGAATTCTACCATGTATTAATTGAGAGTTTTGATACTTTTCACCCTAAACACTTCAACGCATTGAGTTAAATGTTGGTGAGGGTGTAAAAGTTTATGCTTTTGATTTCAATGTGATTATTATTGATATGGGCTTAGGAAGTTAATTTTAGGATAACTTGACACTAATTGTATGTTAAGTAGATAATTTATAGCATGAATGGACAGTTTGACATTGAAAAGGGATTGATGTTGTAAAATTGATAATTTTGATTATAGTTTGCTTGGGGAGAAGCATAAGCTTAAGTGTGGGGATGTTTGATAGATGCATAATTGATCATATTATACCTCGTATTTGATGTTTTTTCTTAATATTTTATGTTTTTATTGTAGATTTGGTACTTAATTTTCTCCAAGTGTGTTTATAGGTTATAACTGCCTTCATAAACTTAAAGGAGAAAATTTTGGATGAAAACACGACATAAAATCGAGATTAAAAACATAAAAGGGATATACGACTATGTACCTAGGCGTGTAAATCACTCAGGTCGTGGAGAATCGTGAATTCTGGATATTTTTGGATATACACAGTCTAGTACACGGCTATATATAACCTAAAACCCTAAAATTTACTATAAAAGGATGTGTTCAAAGGCAAAAAGAGAGAGCAGAAATTAGCAGGCGATTACAAAGGTTGAGATCATCCAAAAGGGACAATATTTATTTAGGAATATGAAGAATGCAAAAGAATCATTGAAAGATCTAATAGATTACAACATCAAACCTCTATTGTGAAAGAACATTCGATAGAAGAGAAGGGGAGATTTAAAATTATGAAATCTTTGTTTTTATTTGTTTTTCTTCTAATTGATGATTGATTTTTTTTATTATGTGTAACTAAACACTTTTTAGTGTCTAGATATGATGAATCCTAATTGAGACAACAACATGTTTTGATTCTTTTATTTAATGCAATTGTTTGGATTGATATATTATGATTCAATTATGTGTTTAATATATGTTCAAATAGATCCAAAACATTAGTGCATAATTTGATTTCATAACATAGAGATTGAGAAACCCTGTGTGCAAATAGATCTATTGTAATTGGAAGGAGTTGATTGCAACCTTAAAGATTGACATAAATCCTTTGGATTAGGGTCAAACCCAATAGCAGGATTCATAAATCCACAAAGCAATTCTATAAACTTTAACCTAAGTAATTTGGTTGATAACCTTAGGATTAGTGTTTTAGGCCCAAGTGTAAGCTATTAGCATACCATAGGAATCTCCACAATCCAATAAATTAATAAAACAATTGCATAATAAAAGATCAACTAACTAAGGTTATTTAGAAAGATTTGAAACCTAGACAACAATTTTTGATATCGATATTTTTCCAAGTAATTTCTTAATTCTCTGTTTAATCTTGCTACGCATTTTATTTTATTGGCTTAAGTTTTCTTTTCTTTATTAAAAATCCCAAATCAAATTCGTAGGCTAGATAATAGGATAATAGTAACTACTAGTATTCATCGTCTTTATGGGATCGACCAATACATACTGATACTAGTTATAATTACATCGTGTACTTGTGGTTATTTCATAATTAACACTTAAAAAAAGTCAATCATAGATGTATGCAAGTCTTACAATTGTCAGAAGCTAGTTTCTTAATAGGAAAGATGCATAAAGAATTCATTGGAGATTTCTATCTCATTGATTGACAAAGCACACATTTGTACTTTGAAATGAAGTGCTACTCTATGAATAGAATATATTTACAATAGCATTTCCAATGAATGCTTAAAAAATATTATATGCTCAATGTTTTTCAATCTTCGGTATAAATTCATTGCTGCCCTTCTTGATGAGATGCAATTTGAATTACAAAGAACAATAAATTCTCTTCACATAGAAATGTCTGAAATCTCTCTCGAAGAAATCTACGAGTTAGCTTTGGTGAAGCTAGACAAATTATGTGAATAACAAAGTTCTTCAAAGCTATGTTAAAAGGTGGACTTTAACTCAGACAAGCATGTAAGAAGCCGTACTTAAAGATCAAATGAAAAGACATGGGGAAATGTGCATGCAATACAAAGAAGGAGAAACACTTCTAAAGAAAACCATTAAGAGTTCACCCTTTCAATGTAAGGAAGAAAAAGATACTAAGTTTTTTCAAATGACCTGCTTTTGAAACTAAAAAACTAGATCGTTGTTATTTTTGTGAACAATTAGGTCATTATTTAAAAATGTGCCCTAAAAGATCTAAAAAGATATGAAAATCCTACAATACATTGAAGCTATGATGCCTATCAGAGATGATGAAGACATCGAATCTCCTTTGGAGAAATAATCTAGTGAAGATGAAGAGACACTATTTACACTACCTAACTATGAATCTATTAATGATGAAGTCTCTTCTTTTGAAGAAGAAGATGACGAACTAGTACATGATGAAACATTATTGTTTCAAGCTAGAGCGCAAGAAACTAGTAGTAACAAGATCATACATCAAGCCTTAGTTCCTTCTAGGGAAGTATCAAAAACCAATCCTGACTATTAGTTATGTGAATGTAGAAGAATAACAACCTTCTTACCAAAAATATTTATTAGGAAGTAATCTTCTTTCCAGACATATTTATTGGGATAGATGTTTATTGCTAGGTAGAAAAGTTGCAAATCTTGCTTGAGGGATTTGTTACAAACAAGATTTTTTGTAAGTACAAGAACGAACACATCTTTGAACTACTAATCCTGACTATTAGTTATGTGAATGCAGAAGAATAACAACCTTCTTACCAGACATATTTATTAGGAAGTAATCTTCTTGCCAGACATATTTATTGGGATAGATGTTTATTGCTGGGTAGAAAAATTGCAAATCTTGCTTGAGGGGATTTGTTACAAACAAGATTTTTTGTGAGTGTAAGAACAAACACATCTTTGAACTACAAGATGTTCCTACTAGAATTAAGTATGTTAGAGTTCAATTTTTACAATATTGCCTGAAAATTCATGACCAATTCAATCATCCATATCCATATGACACAATTTAGAATTTTACAGGGCATGGTAATTCAAGAAGAATGAGGAAATTAATCTAAAAAAGGCTACTCATTTAGGAATGAATCTAGATGACTTAAAGGTGCAGAAAAGGAATGTGCTATGCTTTTTAAACAAGAAATAATAGAGTTGAAAAAGTTAGATTAAGTATGCCAAGCATTCTATATGGAAAAAAGAGAAGAAAAGAACAGAGGAAAGAAAATGTTAGTTACTGATTACAAGCCTCTGAATACTTTCCTTCAATATGACAAGTTTTCTCTACCCAAGACAAATACACAAGTATTATTTTTGAAAAAGGAAAAAATATACTCAAAGTTTAATTTAGAAGCTAGATTTTGGCAACTGGGTATTGACCTGAAAGATTAGCATAAGATAGCATTTTACATTCCTAATGCCCATTACTAGTGGATGGTCATACCATTTGGGCTAAAAGTCACCCTATTATTATTTCAAAGAGTTATTAAAAGGATCTACGAAGGTATCCTATTCAGTGATTTAATTTACATTGACAATTTCTTGCTTTACTTTCAAACTCAACAAAAGCTTCAAGCCCCATTGAAAAAAAATTCAGATCTTACAAAGAAGTATGAGATTATGTTCTTAGCTTGCAAAAATCAAATTGGATTAGACTAAATAAAATTTCAAGGCACAAAGTTTCATGATGGTTTCTACTAGCTCAGGCCACATATAGTTGGTGAACTACTAAACTTTCTAGATATGAACCTTAATGTTAAATAGATTCAATAGTTTATGGAAATTATCAGCTGTATTAGGGATTTCATCCTCATATGTCAAAATATCAAGAACTTTGGCTAGGGGGTGTTGAGTATATTTTTATGCAAAACAATCCACTTGTTTTACGCTCAAAAACCGCAAGTGTACAAGTTGTGACTTATAGTTAGAAAGCAGATATCGAACCCACAGGGATTGATGCCTAGACACCATTTAATTTAGATCAAACTTTGTTTAAGAAATAAAATTGTTTAATGGAACTAATCTAGAAAATTAAATTAAAATTGAAATACTAACAATGAACAATAGTCAAAACCAAAAAGTAGAAAATTAAACTCAAGAATTTAAAGACTAGAGATCACTTTCTCCCTATTTTATCTGCCTCCTAATTTATTAATCAAATTATGTCTCATCCTAGATATCCAATTATATTAATTACCCTCTCTCAAGGTGTAATAATTGTCCCTAATCAAATTAAATGAAGTTGATTGAATGATCTCTTAGCTTACCTAATCACTCCACCAATTTAACCAGTTGTTAAGCTATCCTATGGGTGATCAATTGACTTGGCCGAGATCTCTCTTCTAACTAATCAATTAACAAGATAATTGTAAGTCTATAGGTTGCCAACTCTCGTTGTACAATCCTACATAAATAACCTTACTCACTCTCTCGATTTATTGCAAGATATGAATATAAACAACAATCATGAAAGATAACTTTCATTCAATTCTATAAAATAGGAGTTTAACAAAATAGGTTAAAAATAATCCATAAAACTAAATCAGCCACTCATGGTCTCCATAACATTATCAACACTCAAATAATCCATCTTACAAAGATTAGAAGAAGTAAAATTGACAGAAAATTGAATAAAGAAAACTCCTTCTCTTCTTTTCCAAAATCTAGAAATTTTGGTGTTGATGTGCTATTTTCCCTAACCTTGATGATAATCCTTAAATCTTCACCTTCCTTAAGGCTCAAACTTGTATTCTTCACTCAAAGAGGCTCTTTCTACAGATGGTTTTTGTTCCTTTTCTCATCTATGGAGGTATATTATGTTATATAGTCCCGAAACCTTAAAGTATAATTGAACCCCGCATAATGTCTCCACGATTGTGGGAATTTGCAACAGAATGTCTCCTCTTCTCTTCTCCTCTTTGATCTTTAACTCAATCTCCAAGTTGCCCAAGCTTCCTTCTTATATATAAAAATAATCAATTCTTACCCTAAATTAACATCAAACACAAAAGAATAACAATGAAGATCAAACTAATTCAAAACATACAAAATGAATCCTAAACTACAACAATAATCAACTGTTATGCTAGAAACACATACCAATCACTTATACAAATAGAGACTAATACACAACTATCAGGGGCTTATAAGGATAATAGGAAACCACTAGTGATATGATAGAGTAAACCATTATAAGAGCTTTAAGATAGACAAAGAAGACTATAACTGATAGTGCATGTCAAGTGCACTGCAAAATTTTCCTAACTTCACACACTAAAATTAATAATTTTGGTCAGTTGAGACTGTATCTATAGGGAATGTTTGATTAATTTCCACAATGAAAATAATTGATACAAAGGAAATAAGAGTGGTGGGGGGTGTTTGGGTTTAATGCAATTCAGAAAATAAAGTAAAATAAAACTAACAAAAAATTATAAAAAAGTTGAAAATGGTAAGAGTGATGAATATGTATGAAACTTAGTTCTCAGATCAATCTCAACCTACACATAATTAAACATCTTTCATTGTTATAATGCTTTCATATCTTTCCCAGAACTATTGGTCATAAACTAATGTCGTGTCTAATTTCTACTAATTTTCTTACTTTCATATCTTAATTTCAGTTACAAATTCTTATGTTTTAATCCAAATTTGAAATGAATTGAGTGAAAATTGCACGAATGTTGAATGGAGTGTCTTTTGAATGTTACATGAAAAGAAGAAAAATTCTGCATGAAAGAACGAACGTTGGATGTGAATTATGAATGGTGTAACATTAATTAATTAATGTATGCATGTTAATGGAGTAACACCCGTGATTGTGCAAGTCACAGGGGTGACAAGAGGAGTCACACTCGTGAATCCCACAGTCACAGGTGTGACAAAAATTTTGTTAAATGATTTAATGTTACGTGTCATCTGATGCAGGTTTTAACAATGTAAAAACCTAAACCTAGACTCAGGCTATAAATAGGAAGAGTAAGAGAGGCTGGAGGTAGACACATATAGGGAGCGAAGAAGAAAATGAGAGGAAAGGGGTTCGAAAAGCCAGCTGGACAGGGTGACACAAAAGGTGGAGGTAGGGAAAAGAAATAGAGAGCAAAGGTGGAGAAAAGAAGAGAGACAATTAGGTGAGGAAAAGCAATAAAGAGGTAAGTTTGGAGCAGAGGTAGAAGGCAAGAGCCAATGCCAGAGAGTTGGAGCTTGGCAGGTGACCCACCGCTAGCTTACATCCGAGAGTTTTTATTTGTTTGGTCATCCTTATTTCATTTTATGCTATTATTGCCTAACTGATTTATCTTCTGTCGTTCTCATTTTATCTTCTACTGCATTATTGACCTTACTGGTTAAACTATTCTCCTCTATTAGTGACTTTGACAATCCCATTTTGGTTTAGTACTCTATTTATTACTTTAAGACTTCTTTGCTACTATTAACTATGGGATTGAAGTATTTAAAGATGATTAATATTGTTTATTCCATGATGGGCTAATTACTTATTATTGAGAATTAATGTAGCTAATTTAATTGATTATGCATGATAAAGGGATTGTTTTATTGTCTTATTATTTACTATTGTTCTGAGCTTATTGGAAGTAATAGTATGGCCAAACTTTGCATCATTTTGGCATTAAAAGAAGGATTGAGAGAAGAAGTTTAATATAGAACGAGAAACTATAAACACTAAGTTATGATTATCATAACTTAAGTGGGTAATTATTAGTTGAGTTTAATAATTAATTTGAATGATAAACTTGTTGAATACGAAATATTTATTAGTTTTTTGTTTGAATTAATTTAAAATCAAACTGTTAATAAGACAATTATCCAACTACTTTACTTACTTATACATAGGGGATTAAATTAGCTAAATCAATTCTCAAGAGTTTTCCACACCGGTTGATCAAATCATTTTTGCTTATAGTTAAATTAGTTTACTTTTTAGTATAATTGCATAATTTTCTTTAAAGCCTTTACTTAGCAAATCAGGATAGAATGTTTAAGATTGCATCTGTTTTTATTTTTATTCAAAATTAATTTGAGTGAACCAATTTCACCTCCTTGAGAGACAACCTTGGGTAATCAACTCTAACTAAGTCGTATACTTATGAGTAGGATAACCTAGGTATTTTTTAGAACTTATTTTGGCACAACAAGTTTTCACACCATTGTCAGGGAGGTGTTTAGTGTTTACACTTAATTTAATTTTGATTATTTTTTCGGTTGTTTTGTCTGTTGATGTATACATTTTTGTCATGTTATTTCATTGAATTGTTTTAGAAGTTTTTGTTACTAATTCAATATTGCCTTTATTTTGTTTATGTGAGGAAGGAGGTCGCGAGAAAGTGAACTCATTCACTTTATTAAAAATGTGCATCAAATAAGAGGACTTCAAAGGGACTTTGAAGACAATCTCAACTAACCCAAACCTAAAGATCAAGAGATTGGTGAAAGGTAGCCAGTAATAAAGCAGTTTGCTAGAATAGTAATTGGTAATGCCACTTCGTGTAAACGTTTGTGAGAGGTAGCTAGAAACTATGGATTGAAGAGCATCCACTACAACATACTGCCATCTTTCTATAAGGTTCCCAATGAAAACCCATTAAACTTCATTCGAGAGTTCTATGCCACTCTTCAGACATTTCCTTTAGATGGCTTGAACGAAGATTAACTCAAAATGAGATGCTTCCTATACACATTGAAAGATCGGGCCAAGGACCCCTTTCATTCAATTCATTGACCACATTGGAGGAGGTGTACAACAAATTTATGGAAAAAATCTATTCCTATTAAAAGAGCTCTGAGTTGCGGATGAAGATAGCTACCTTCATTCAGATGGAGGGAGAGCCATTCCATAAGATGTGGGAACGCTTCAAACTCTTGCTAATACAATTTCCAAACCATCATTTTCCAAATCTTTTATGAAGGATTAACACAATAGTGTTAGTACATAGTGGATAATGTAGCAGGAGGAGATGTGGGGGAGAAGATTGCCGAAGAGACATATGAAATCTTTGAAATGTTAGGGGCCAATTCTTAACAAAAGAGTATGAGGGGGAGCAGAGTTAGAGCTCATGAAGTGAACTCGAACTAAGAAATGGCTATGCAATTGGCTGAGCTAACAAAGAATATGAAAATGCTAATCATGAGACTACCTAAAAATGTTTCAAATCAAGAGGTATGTGTTATATATAGAACTTGTAGTCATAGAGCTACTGTTTGTTCCTATTCTTTTAAATCTTTTATAAGTGAGGAAGAATAAGCGAACTCACTATATGGTTTTCAAACAAGGGCCCAAAATGATCCACATCGAACACCTACAACCTTGATTGGAGAAACCACTCTAATTTTTCATAGAAGACCAATAATCCATTAATGCAACCTCAACCACAAATCAAAATTTTCATAAGAAAAATTAATTCTAAGGGTAATCCCTAAATTAGAACCTACTAATAAAGCCTTCTTTGGAGGAGAGTCTAAACGTATTTATTGAAGTAACCACTCAAAATCAAGAAACGAACAATAAAAGATTCGACTCCTTAGAAGCTTTTGTGAAGGGGATTGAGACTCAAGTAGGGCCACTCACTATTTAAATGAAAAATAATCAAAAGGGAAGGTTACCTAGTTAGCCCTAACAAGCCTAAATAGGTATTATTTTGAGAATCGTTAAGGTGATTGATAATCATGTTGAGATTCCTTCTAATCTATCTGATGTAAGTAATCAATAACAGGAGAGGCTCATCAAGGAAAAAGAAGAGCAGCAAGAGGTAAGCAATGGGCACAACTCTTCAAGTCACATTCAGAAAGGTGAAAAACTTGGACATGCAACTAAAGGCAATAGAGGACTAAGACTACATAAGGTGACTGATCCTTATAGACTACCAATTCCATATCCAAGCCACCTTAAGGATTCAAAACAAGATGAGCAGTTTTATTATTTATATAATATGTTTTCTAAGGTTAATATTAATCTACCTTTGTTGCATGAGATCAGGAAAATTCCAACTTACGTGAAGGTCTTCAAGGAACTAAGCACTAAAAAATAGAAGTTTGAGCTAAACGAGAAGGTAATAGTTTCATAAGTGGTAAGAGAGGTTCTTTAGTAACAGTTACCCATCAAATTGAAACATATGGGGAGTTTTATTGTAAGACTATCAAAGGGTAATGGTGATGAGGTTAAGGGTATGTTTGACTTTAGAGCATGCATAAACCTTATGCCTTACTCTATTTATGTGAAATTGGATCTATAATAGTTGAAACCTAAATCATGTGTTTGCAATTAGCTGATAGGTCAACCCATTATTCAAAAGGAATAATAGAAGATGTGTTGGTAAAGGAAGGAGAATTGATTGTCCTCATAGACTTTGTTGTCTTAGACATGGGGGAAGTAAAAGAGCAAGAAAAGGGGCACACCATACTCTTAGGGAGGCCTTTTATGGCCACTACCAATACCTTGATTAATATGAAGAATAGAAAATTGACTATAACTGTTCTGGGAGAAGCAGTAGAATTTTTAATCTTTAATGTTCAACCTATCCCTATTACTACTGTTTATAAAGAGTGTTCTCTTGTTGATCAAATTAATATCATAGATTTCAATTTTGCCTTGTAGGAAGAAGAAAGGGAATTAAACTTGGTTAAAGAGATTGATGAGTATTATCAATTGTTAGATGATGCAACAGAGGGAGAGTTTGGCAAATTCTTAGAAGAAAGTGCAGTCACTCATTTTGAGCGATCTACCTTAAACATGACTATTGAGACGTCTAACTACAAGACATTAAAGAAGCGCTGAATGGGAAGTAACCCATACAATTTCCATTTTTTTCAATTATTTGATTGCTATTCCTTTTTAGTGAATCTCAACTTGGTTTGTTTACTTTATGTGTGCAGACCTAATTTTCAGTCTCTTCTATTTGTTCTACTTTTAGCTATTCTCCACTCTTTGACGCAGTATGCCATGCTTCCCACCACATCAACGAAACCACCATCCCTATTATTTTTATAACTTATTAGTTTAATTTCTTTTAATTTTAATTTTCGTCATTGTTTGCAGTATTTTACATCTTAGATCCCTCTTTTATTTTCTATTCACATTGTGAATAGCGTGATATTTAAGTGTGGAGGGGGAGAATATTTAATTAAAAAATTAATTTTGTGTTGTGAGTTTATTTTTCCATTTAATAGTTAGATATGCATGGTTATAAAATAAACTTGATCGGGATTAGAAATGCATAATATGAGTGAATGAGTATACTTGCATGCTTAGACTAATTAACTTAGATTTTGATTAAAAAGACATTAGTTTGTTGTAATAGATGAATGTCATTTTTCTTTGGTCATAATTTGAGCCCTATGAAATATTTAACACCAAATTCAAGTATTCTTTGTTAAAAGTGTTCTTTCCTGATTAGGGAGCACTGGAACTTGCTTGCAAATAATAGTTGAGATCATATAATCTTATGTAAATGTTGAAAGGATGAAGGCAATTAGGATTTACCCCTTTTACTTAAAAATCCACCATAATGTTACCATTAGTGAGCCCCTTTGAGCTTAACATGAAACCTTTTCTTTATTTAAACCCAAAATATGAACCTTTACCTTAATTTTTTATCCTCTTTGTTATACCTACCATAAGGCAAGTTGAGCATTTGAAATGGTATTCTTGGGTTTAGGTTGCAATTGCTTGAAAAAGTATCGGGGATTATAGCATATAGTTGGCTATTGCATTAGGAATGGGTATGGTTGTAGCAATTATCTCTCCCCTATATTTTTTACTCTTGATTTACATTTTTTTAAATAAATAAATAATTAATTAATTAAAAAGGAAAAAGTAAGAAATGGAAAAGAAACAAAGGGAAGAGAAGGCAACTAGAAAATGAGAAGAAAGTGCTAACCTTGTTAAATAAGAGGAAAGGATTAAGTGTTTCATGCCTCATTGTTTTGTATTATTTTAAATGCTCAATTTTTTCTCTGGTTTTAAACTGTGATTTTCCTTTTTCCTACCCTTAGCTCAACCACATTACAACTAAAATGAAGACCTTTGGATTGATGTTTGTGTTTGATATGAGTTATGGAGATTGGATTAGTAAGCAAGCCTACGGTAGATGCCTTACATGAAATGAATGATGAGTGAATATATCCTACCTTTGAATGTATGAAAGAATGGAGAGTGGAGTGAGTATCTATCACACTTGTTAATGGTCTTTGTGTTTAGGAATTTGTTAATTTTGGCTAAACATGCGAAGAATAGTCTATTCGTTGAGAATTATGAGTTTCAAGTTCTCAAGTTGTATTTATTGAAATGATCATTGATATCTTTGACCTTTGTTTGGGAAAATTGTTGTTATCACTAGTTGTTCTTGTATAGTTGACTGTTCTTTATTTTATTTGAGGAAAAACATAGTTTAAGTGTGGGGGAATTGTTGTGTCTAATTTTTATTGAATTTGCTTGCCTTCATATCTTGATTTTTATTACAAATTCTTGTGTTTAATCTAAATTTGAAATGAATTGAGTGAAAAGGGCATAAATGTTGAATGGAGTTTCTTGCAATTGTTGCATGAAAAAAAGAAAAATTATACATGAAAGAATGAATGTTGGATATGAATTATGCATGGTGTAACATTAATTAATTAATGTATTCATGTTAATGGAGTCACACCACAGTTACAGGTGTGACAAGGGGAGTCACTTGAAAGAATGAATGTTGGACATGAATTATGCATGGTGTAACATTAATTGATTAATGTATTCATCATAATGGAGTCACACCACAGTTATGAGCGTGACAAGTTAGTTAATTAATGTATGCACGTTAATTGAGTCATGTGACTCCCTTTATCACACTTGTAATTGTGGTGTGACTCTATTAACATGCATACATTAATTAATTAATGTCATGTGGCTCCCCTTGTCACACCCGTAACTGTGGTGTGCCTCTATTAACCTACGTACATTAATTAATTAATGATACACCAAGACTCCTAACAGTCACGCGTGTTACAAAAATTTCGTTAAATGATTTACTGTTACATGTCATCTGATGTAGGGTTTTGATGACATAAAAACCTAAAGTTAGATCGAATTATAAATAGGAAGAGTAAGAGAGGCTAGAGGTGGACATACATAGAAAGAAAAGATGAAAAAGGGAGGTGAAGGGTTAGACAAGGCAACATAGAAGGTGGAGGCAGAGAAAAGAAGTAGGGAGCAAAGGCAGAGAAAAGAAGAAAGACAGTCATGTGAGGAAAAATAGCATAGAGGTGAGCTTGGAGCATAGGCAAAATGTGAGAACCAACTCCAAAGAGGTGGAGCTTGGCTGGAGATCCACCACCAGGTTACGTTCGAGAGTCTTTATTTGTTTGGTCATCCTTATTTCATTTTGTACTGCTATTGCCTAACTACTTTATCTTCTGTCATTCTCATTTTATCTTCTGCTACATTCTCATTTTATCTTCTATTACATTATTTGAACTTATTAGTTGAACTATTCTCCTATATTGGTGGCTTTGACAGTCCCATTTCAGTTTAGTACTCTGTTTATTACTTTAAGACTTCTTTGTTACTATTAAGTATAGGATTAAAGTATTTGAAGATGTTTAATATTGTTTATTCCATGATGGGCTAATTACTTATTCTTGAGAATTAACGTAGCTAATTTGGTTGATTATGCATGATGAAGGGATTGTTTTATTGTCTTATTACTTACTATAGTTTTTGAGCTTATTGGAAGAAATAGTATAGCCAAACTTTACATCAATTTGGTATTAAAAGAAGGATCGAGAGAAGAAGTTTAATATATAATGAGAAACTATAAATGCTTAAGTTATGAATTAGAAATATATTAACTTAAGTAGGTGATTATTATTTGAGTTTGATAATTAATTTGGATGATAAACTTGTCGAATGCTAAAGTTTGATCAGTTTTTTATTTGAATTGATTTTAAAATCCAACTATTAATTTTAGTAAGACAATTATCCAACTACTTTACTTTAGTCATGCATAAGAGATTAAATTAGTGAAATTAATTCTCAAGAGTTTTCCATACCAGCTGATCAAATTATTTTTGTTTCTAGTTAAATTAGCTTACTTTTTAGTTTAATTGCATAATTTTGTTTAAAGCCTTTGCTCAAAAAATTGGGATAGAATGTTTTGGATTGCATATGTTTTTAATTTTTATTCAAGATTAATTTAAGTGAACTAATTTCACCTCTTTGAGAGACGACCTTGGGTAATCAAGTACAACTACCTTGTATACTTACGAGTAGGATAACTAGGTAGTTTTAGAACTGATTTTGGCACAACAGCTAACAACAAGCTCTATTAATCCTGTTTTTCCTTTAGGACGTGTTTAATTAAGATATAATTTTTAAAAAGCCTAACTATCTAATATTTAGAATACAGTCTTTAGATTTAAATAGGCAGCTGTATTACGATATAGAAAATAGACCAATCTAAGCAACAATCACATAAGTTCGGGTCATTTAACCTAGGCTAGGTTATCTTAAATAATTTAACATCATTAGTTGCCACAAATGAATCAAAATCAATAATTAAAAATTATATTAATCATTCTAGCAATGGGTTCACAATACAAACAATCCAATGATAACAAGAATTCAATTATCCATAAATGAATACTCAAATTGATTAAACAAAGGACAAACTAAACAATTATGAGACAGAGATTCAACATCAAACAAAGATAAGATAAGCTTAACCATGTGCATTCTAAGCATCAATTTAACCTTCGAACTGGTGTTGGGAAGTTAACCTTCCATTTTCTCCATGATTCTCCAAGAAGTAGCTTTTGTTGCCTCCATTCTTGTTGAAAATTGAAGAGAAAGGAAGAAAAACCTAGTATGTCTGCCTCCCTTTCTACCATCGCAAAATAATCCTTTTATGTAAAAAAATGTTAAAAATGGGTGGCAAGTCATGGGTGTGACTTGGTGTATCACACCAATGATATAATTTTCATGGGCGTGACATGCTCTCACGACCATGACAAATTTATCATGGCCGTGAGACACATCTTATGGCCATAACAAAACTATTCTTCATTCTTTTTAGTGCTTTCTTGTCTCATCTTCATTCCGATCCTTCTCCTTCTTGCTTTAAAAAGGCAATAGAGTATGAATCCAAAGAAAATGGCTCAAAAAGTATGCTTTTGGGTCACTTTATCTATTATGCTTCCAAGTTGTACTAAAATCAAATATGAACTAAAGTGAGCATTTAAGCATTCTAAAGCATTAATCATTAAATGTCATGGATTAAATGTATGAACAATTAAAAACATATCAATAGTTAAGACCTTAGGTATGCTAGTCGAGACACAAGCCCTTTCCCTTTAACAAACATAAACTCTCTAAGCTTGCCTTATAAGGATTTAAGGTAACCAATCCTCCTTATATAACTTAAAACTTAAAAGAAGATCATAGGTTTGATACTTTTTGACACATAGAATACTTATACAAAGGTAGAGAATACTTATATCTCTCTATGACAGATGTAAACTTATTGAAGACTTAAGCTTTCAAAAGAGAGATTTTATAGAGAAGCCATATGGAAATACATAACTTTATTGGATAATAACTAGCTTGAATTCAAACTTTTCAATATTGGAGGAGTGGTAGTATGAATGAAGTGTCGATGAAGAGTATGAAATTTTTTCTCGTAATTTATGATCCACTTCATATATATAAAATATTTCCAATTATTATGGTGATAACTGCCGTGGAATTTAGATGATTGTTGTCTTGTTATGGGACTTGTCTGTCACTATATAAATGGCATCTTATATAGAGTTTGGAAAGTTCAGATCTAAAGTATGGTTCTGTAATCTGTAAATGATCTGATGATGAAGTATGGCCATGATAGCAGTAGGATCCTGTTTAGCTCTAACAATTTGGATTTGGATAGTCAATCTTTTGAGTAAAGTCGAATCATCAAGCTTGATGTTGAATATGGAGCAATAATCTTGATGACACTTCCATTGTTGAGAGTGGTCAAGAGAGTAACAATCAAGGCATTATAGTAAGATGTGTAATGTTTCTCCTTCTTTATGTGTTATGCATAATTCTCCATGTTTTCCACTTAATCTTTAAGCATGGATTCTTACGTACTTATTTGAGTTGAGGTCCACCTTTTTGCATAGCTTTGAAAAAATTATGTTGTTCACACAATTTGTCTAGCATGATCAAAGCTAACAAGAAAGTATCAGACCTATGATCATATTTGAGTTTTAAGTTATACAAGGAGGATTGGACAGGTTAGATCCTTAAGAGGAAAGTCTTAATAGTTGATGCCCATTGATGAGAAAGGGCTTATGTTTGGTTAACATACTTGGAGTTTTAGCTACAATCTCCTTAGCCTATCTTAAAGCTCTTATAGAGGTCTACTCTATCATATTGCTAGTGGTTTTTTGTTATCTTAGTAAACCTCTAGCTAAGATTTCGAAGTGGTATCAGAACTGTATGCTTTTCAAGTGACAGTGGTAAAGTTATTATTGATAAAAGTGAGTAGGGAGAGGCCTAGATAAACATAAGCGAAGTTCTAACCACATGGGAACACTGGCTAAAGGGTTACGATGATAACAGGAAATCACTGGCGATATTATATAATAAACCTCTATGAGAGCTCTAAAATAGATAAATAATTGAGACACAAACCCTTTCTTCGTAATGGGTGTCAACACTTAAGGCCTGCCTCTTAGGGATCTAAGCTGATCAATCCTCCCTGCATAAATTAAAACTAAAATAGGTCTAATTCTTTCTAATGCATAGGATCCTTTGGTAGTTATTTACCTGAACAATGGGCAAGACATTTTGAAGACTTTTCTATAGTTAGTAGCATTAGGATAGGACAAAATGTTGTAAGTAGGTCTTAAATGTTGAGGAGTATAGTTCAAATATAACTCTAAATTGTTCTTTAGCCATATCGGACTCAATTATTTTTAGTTTTTCTAGAACTTTTTGAACTTCAAAAATTTGGTCCACAATAATGTTGGTCAATATATCTTCTCAAATTAGAATCAATTTGGCCTCTTGATTAAATAGTTGTTTTGTATATTTAGATAGACCATCAAGTTTTGAATAAATTTTATAAAGAACAATTTTTTTGCTATAGTATTTTGTGTCTTCCAATTTAGTACTTTTTTTGGAGAAATAGTTGTATCGATAACTGTGGATCTTAAGTATGACCTTACAGATACCTCAGTTGTCTTATTAGTCTAGGCTTTTAAAGGAGGAAAATCTTCTTTATATGATCTCATCATCATACAAGGCAATGGTTTAGGAATGTCTTTATGGATTGGAGAAATTATTGGCACAAAGCATCTTGGTTAGATCAAGTGTTCCTTTCCAACTACTCTTAATAGTTCATAGAGATCCTTTGTTTTAGATTTAAGGTCTTAAGTCATCTTCTTCATCATAATTAGGTTGGATCTTCTTTTGCGATAAGCATTTTGGCTTTCTACTGGGCTTTTCTTTCCATCGACAGACATAAACTTCATGATCATTATAAAAAACATCATCCATCTAACATTCACAGTTTGAATCATATTTAGATGGATCTACATCCTAGGTGACATACACTTCTTATTTATCGAAGTGGATAGAATGGATTGGAGGGCCACTAACTCCTTCTTTATAAGAAAAGGTTGGACTAATCATCATTATTGGGCCAAAAAGGGCTCCAGATGATTTTGGGCATTCTTCTATAAGCTTGATGAAAACAAATTTTACTATTTCATCTTTCAAACTTCTCAAAATTGGAGGAGTGGTAGTATGAATGAAGCGTCAATGAGGAGTATGAAATTCTTTCTCATAATTTGTGATCCACTTTATAGACATTAACTCTACTAATTGTTGTGATGGCAACTATTATGAAATCTCGTGATTGTTGTCTAATTCTAAGACCTGTCTGCCATTATGTAAAATTTGGCCATAATAGCAATAGGATCTTATTTAGCTCCAACAATGTGTATTTGGAATTTTAGTCTTGTGGGTGGAACCAGATCATCAAGCTTGATATTAAAATCTAGAGCAAAAGTCATAATGACATTTTCGTTGTTAAGAGTAGTCAAGAGAGTATGAATCAAGACATTATGGTAAGAACTGTATGTTGTATCTAGAAGAGAAATTCTAGTTATTGCTAAAATCCCTTTTCTTCCATATAATGCTAATACCATGCTAATAGCACCAAAATGGCGATTTATGTAATCTTGGTCTAGAAATGATGGGACTAGCTTAGATGGAAACTCTAGAGTTACGTAAGATTGTACATAATTGGATTTTAGACTACCCTAATATAATCTAGATCCTTGGATCAACTCTCAAGGTTGAGGTCTATACGTGGAGATTAAAATTATAAATACTCCTTTAAAAAGATTTAGATATACGATATTGGCTATATAAGTTTAATAACGATATCTGGGAATCATGAAATTTAGTGTCCACAGATAAGTGGATAATTTCTACAAGGTTTTCTATTTTATTGGAGAGAGTTTTCTTAAGGTGACAAGGAAATTGTCCTAAAGAAAGAGTTTAAGAGAAATGAATTGGGTTTGACGAGGTTGGAACTTCACTCATGTTTATTTGGGTCTCTCCCTACTCACTCTTATTAACAATAGCTTTACCACTATCACTTGAAAAGCGCATGGATTTGATACCACTCGAGAACCCTGGCTAGAGGGTTATAGAGATAGCAGGAAACCATTGGCAATATGATTGAGCAGGCCTCCATAAAATTTCTAAGATAGATAAAGATAACTATAGCTAAAACCCCTGATATGCTATTTGAGGCATAAATTAAGATGAAATGGAGAATTTACTAATTTAAAAAAAAGCAAGCAAACATTAAGGTAATAAATTAATCTTATGAAAAAGCCAAACAATGCTTTTTTTTAAAATTAATTTTTGAAATAATTAAATAGTGTTTTTAAGTGATGCCATTTGATACGTGTCTCTCGTTTTGAAAACATCCTTTGTAATATCTATTGTAAGATGCTAATTTCTCTTAGATAAATTAAAATTATTTAATTTTCAAAAAAATCTCAAGAAGAAACAATGAGTTACTCATATGTGATTGTAAGCACGAAGTCATTCACCGGCATAAGATTAATAAATTGCTATTAAGGTTAGAGAGGTAGATGACAACGTAGGAGCTAGCATGAAAAATACATAATATTTAAAGATGCTTAACTTACCACGTCAAATTTGTTGGTGCAATTCTTGGCTACTTTTATATGTGACCAAACTATGCTTCCCTTATTCACTAAAGACTAGTAACTAAACTCTTCGCCCTACCTCAAGTTGGGATTTTTAGGTTTTTTAACAAATTATAGTTAGTAAGTTTCTTTTTATAAATCTTTATTTGAAAAATATTAAACATAAACTGAACATTAGTCTCATTTCAACTCGATAAATAAAATATTGAAACATATTTTGTAATAATTAAATTATAATTTTTTAATTTTTTGTAATGCTATCATTGATTGAATTTTTTAAATTTTTATCAATTTACTGTATTTTACCATTAACATATTATCACCTGATGATTTTAAATTATTAAAACTTTTGAAATTAATAACTTTGTCTCATTATTAAAACTTTTAACCACCCATTTTAACCTATGCTTATTTTATGTTATGAGATTTTAGATGAAATGAACTTAGGGTCTTACAAGCATCACATTATTGATTATCAAGTTGATTTTAGTTCCCATTTATTACATTTCTAATGCATATTATTTTAATGCATGTTGAATAATTTTTTTTGTATACATAGTAATATCTATAAGTTTCACATATTTAATAAATTATTTGAATGATCATCAACAAAGTTAAATGGATATATTCCATGTTTTATAGTCATTTGCATAAAGTATTTGAACAAAGTTTTATGTTAGTATATACTAATATAATGTCAAATTATCAAGCCTTTTTTTTTAAATCACTCAAATATCTTTAAAAATAAAATTATCACATATGATAGACATTAATTATTAAGAAAAATTGTGATGCCTTTTGAGTTACACAAACCATTTATACATCTCCTAACAGTAAAAATGTTGTCTATAGTCATTTTCTATTGGTTCTTTTATTATCTATAGATGCCAATAGAGGATTTTAGTAGTTGACTTATGATCTATTACATAAATTTGACAATTTATTTAATATACATTTAAAAACTCACGACTATAAATTTTATTAATATGAAAAATATTTTTATAGATAATAAAATAATAGTACCAAATAGATAATAAAAATATATTCTCCTACACCAGCCAATGTGCCAAACATTCCAGAAGTTCTGACTCCGACATCGTTGAAGGTAAGTGACACAAATGACAACATAGATGTGGAAGCAAAAAAGGATTATGGGAGCAAATATGAGGGAATGAGTGGTGGGAAGAAAGCAGGGATCACGATCGGAGTACTTAGGACGGTTGCTAGAGTTGGATTAAGAGGAGTTGTGTACAAGAAGAGGCGGTTATGAGGAGAGAGCTTCTTTGATGGAATCGGGGTTAAGGAAGCTTAAAAGCATTGGGTTGTTTATAGATTCTTTATATAAACTCATATTAGTATGGAGAGTGCGGCTATGAGGATCGTTTATGATGATTCTTCAATTGCATTCTTGATGGTTCTTGGGATCATATGAAAACTTAAAGGTGTAATTGATTAGAAGTGTAAGGCCGATCACGGTATAGTTTCTCCATCTTCTATTAGTTTTCGTTATTTCTAAATTTCTGCAGGAGTGGGAAAGCATTTCACACCAGTCACAGGTTGAAAGATTGGGAGCATCAGGAGTGGTCTTCCATCGGCATTCACTGCCAGTGGGTTTCACACGATCATCGACCCAGGTATGTGTTTACTCATTTTCACGACAAGTCTACATTAATGTGAGATAGAAACAATTGCTCTCGTTGGTCTTTAAGTGGGATTACATTCACCAGTGGCTACCAATCATTTGTGAAGGTAAGGGGTGATAGTTCCAACCATCTTTGTAGTTACTTGTGGTATTTCATTTCCACACGATATCTGTTTTTAGTCTGTGGTGTTGTTAAATTCTCTTTTCGTGTCTTTTGTGTGGTATGAATCTCGTGGTATAAATATCAATTGAGGTTTGCAGCCAGGATCCAATACGTTCTTCCTTTTCTTATTTTTCCTGAATATTTTCCATGACTATCTTTTAGAAACCTGTACTAGGTGTTTTGATTAATGAACAAGATAGCTCAGGTATAGTCCATGCTTTGTTTACAGTTATTGTTCAGACTATATAGGACCATTGTATAGGACAGAGCTACATTGTTTCTTGTAATGCATTAGTTAATCGTTTTCTCCATTAGCCTTCTCGAGCCTCTTGACATGTCTGCTGCTATCCATAAAAACCATCAGTCTTTTCCCATAATGACCTATTGGTACCCCTCTCATTTTTCTTACGTGACTTCCTTTATAAGACAAGGCCTTTAGTGATTTGTTTACAATGTGATAAATCAACTTCTTCCAAAAGTCTCTCTTCCTAGACTTTTTCTTTCCCTGACACAGCAACCCTTTCACTCGCATGCCACTATGGTAAATTCTTAATAGGCACTTAAGCTTTGATAAGCGTTGATTTTTTTTACAACTACTTCCAATTGAACCAAGACATTTTATTGTGTGGGATTCAAAAGATTATTGTTTTTAGTGAGTTTCTATACATGCACTTTTTAATCATGCCACTTGTTTTCACGTAGTTATTCCTTGTGCATTACTGAGGCTCTCTTCGGTTGGCTTTTTTAAAAATCTATCTATCTATCTATCTATCTTTCTTTCTTTCTATCCTATTTAGGATAGTAACTACGGGAAACTGTGAGGGCCATAAGCTAGGAGGAACGACTTTTAATCACACGAATGGGATTCGTAAAAGTGGTTCAATGCGTATAACATGTAAGAATAGAAAAGGGGACAACATACTGAGAATAGGCTCTTGGAACATTAGGACCTTCACTGGAAAGTGTTTAGAATTAGTAATGATTTTAGACAAGTACATGATACAAATACCTTATGTTCAGGAGACTAAGTGGTCAGGAACTAAAGCAAAGAAGATAGGTGGATTCAAACTATGGTACTCGGGAAGTATGTAGAAACAAAATGGGGTAGGTATCCTAGTGGTCAAGGAACTTATAAACCAAATAGTGGGGATCACAGGGGTAAATGATGGGATTATGGTGGTTAAAATTGTTATTAGCAATGATGTTCTCAATGTAACATTCCATTATCCCATGACCAGGGTTAGAACCCTAGGATATTGTATATAAGAGTGAATTGAGAATGTAGAAGTACATTTCATGCATCATATGGCATACTCATACACATGAATAAAGTTGACACTCCTTTAAAGCATCAAACAATTCACTCATTTTGTTATGTCCTCATTTAGCACCCTAAACATTTCACATTTGGATGCATTTGCATCAAACATCCTTTTCCTTAAATGTATAACATTAAGATTAATAAAAATTATCACACATTTAACCAACTTTTCCTCATATAAAAATTATGTTCCTTTTAAACCCTAATTAAGTCCAAAAACATTATAACTATATACCTCATCTGTAAGTTCAATCATTTCATAAACAAAACATTACCATGAAAAATTACTGCTCACAATTGTGTCATCCCTTGCCATGATTGTAATAGAAAATAATCTCCCATTTATCCTGTAGTTTTCCAGTTTTTCTCAGGATAAATTTTTAGGTCAGTTTTGTATGACCATTATGACCTAGAAAATGAGGTACTTAGGTAACATCTTCTTCTAATCAAATGTTCTTATATGTCTTAAGTTTCTAATGACATCGAATTCATACATTTTGGTTTAGTATTATACAAGTTATATCTAAAATATTATAGGCTATTCTCATACCACGACAACACACAATTATCAAGTTCAATCCAAATATAAAAACTATTAGTGATAGAATTAAAATTGAATTCGTTGATAAATGTTGTAGAAAAATGTATCTAGTTTAATCTGAATTTAGAATCATCCCATTTTGATGTCTACAGGTCAAGATATTGCTTAAAGATTGACGCCTATTCAGTAAAATCAATACAATTAACTCATTTCTTACATTTTCGATACCCCTTCTCCCAAGTTCATTTAATTTCATATCGATGAAGGAAGAAAAAAGCAAGGCACGATCGTGGCTTGGTCAGAAAATGTTTCTGTCATGATAGTGATAGGGACACCACAATCGTGGCCAGACCTATGGAGAAAAAGGAGTTGTCTTTTGAGTGAAGTTTGAACCAACCAATACTAGAGTGCTTCCATATGTGGTAATTAGGCTTGAATGAGATCTTAAGTGAACCTAACTGATGATGAATGAGGTGAGTAAAATGAGTAAAGGGCATTTGGTATTAAAGAATCATTGAAAGATGTTAATTGATTATGAAATGCGAACAAAGAAAATATACCCAGGATTATTAATATGAGCATGCATTAACACATACACATATGTTTATAACTGAATGTTTATGTGATCATGCAATTAATAATGTGTGATCACTATGTGTATTGCATGATGTTGATATACAAGATAGAACGTCCGCATCCAGACCTTTCTAGATCTTAGAAGCTAATGCTAATTTGGAGCATATTGTAAGTAACTTAAGATGGTCTCACCTTGAATATTTGTTTAATTCTAAATAGAACTGATATGTGATGTTGTTTATTGATTTTTGGAAATAAAATGTCTGAGACGTTTGATGCATGAATAACACATTGGAAGTGTTGCTTGAATGTGAATATGATTGAATAAATATGTTCTCAACTTATATGTTGAATGTTTGGACCAAGTCCGAAGATCATTGTGAATGAGAAATGTGAAGTAAATGTAGTGGACTGAATATGATGATTGAAAAAGTGAAATGCATTTATTCCATGAGTGCATGAATATAAAAGCAGTTGTGACTAGAGTCGCTGATGAAAAAGAACTCGGTAAGAGCCTATAACTCAATTTGCATGATAGAGCCCAGTATCCATAATAGATACGGGACAGTATGATAGAGCCCGGTATCCTTAACAGATATGAGATAATGAAAAAGACACTCGGTTATAACATCATAATAACTGAATTTGAGTCTCATAAACATTGCATACACATATGAAATGAATGCATTGAACAATTGCAATGTTTAAAGACCTTGATTGTATGAAATGTGTGAAAGCTTATTGATGAATAGATCTACATGATCGTAATTAAATGGTTAATTGTATGGAATTGGAAATGTGATAATTGTGAACAATGTGTTTCGTGATATAACATGCTGATAATTAAGATGATGTGAATTGAGAGTTGTGTCTCATATGATGTTTTAGGGTATAATTTGTTATCTAATTAGTGTGAATTTGAGTGTTGAGTGTGCATTTAGGGTTTAATTATACTAGTTTGTATGCTTAAGTGTTTTTATAGGTTAGTTTGAATCTTTGAGCTTAATTGTTATATTTTTGAGGTATCTTGATGTGTGTTTTAGTGTTTTAAGGTAAATGGTAGAGAACAGAGAAGATTCGAAGAGTTTCGGGCCAAAGACATAGGCCAAGATCGTGCACTTGGGCCACGATCATGACAAAGAATGTTTAATAACCCAATGTTTGGTTAGTGTCCTCGTGGGTGAGGACAGTGGACAAGGACATAAAAGTCCTGTCCTCCGCATTGTTTGCTAGCTGTCCTAATCCATTTTCATTCTGTCCTCGAAGGACAAAGACACAAATTTTTATACCTCCCAATTCTGTGGTACAAAAATTCTTGTCCTATGGACAAAAACACAAGACATTAGAAAATGACCAAAATAACCTCACTCAAACTAACCTATCACTCTCGAA
>JAOSBN010000006.1:35532638-35563311 GCA_027563595.1 Erythroxylum suave | reverse complement strand
ATTAACAAATTAAATGTAACGTTTTATCATTAAATATAATGAAAATATAAATTAAAAAAATTAATGAAAACCATTACTAACGGATAAGCTAATTTTCGTCGGTATATTGTCATCGTATATACCGACGGAAATTAGCTTCTCCATCGGTAAACTTGAACTCAATTTATAGACAGTAGGTCTATTTCCGTCGATAATTTTGCAGACGGAAAGGAATTTTCAGTCGTTAATTTACGGACAGAAATTGTTCTGATGGTCGGTAAACTGTACCGATGATAAGTATTTTTCCGTCGCTAAATTTAGCGACGCTTGCTTAATTTCCGTCGGTAAAGTTAGCTACGACCGAATCAACGACGTTTTCGCACTGTCAGTATATTCCGTCAGTAACTGTAATACCGATGGAATATTTGGTTATTCCGTCGGTATTTTTCGTCGCTAAACTGCAATTTTCTTGTAGTGCTTACAACTAGGTCGATCACTTCCTCTTATAAAGAAGTAGTTGCTCTAAGTCTTCGCAATTATGCTACAAAAGATCATCAGGTACTTTTCTGTTGAAGAATGAGTTGGCTACCACTAAATCAAACACCACTGAAAAGTCCAACAAAGCACTCCCACTATTAATCCTATCTTCGTACTTGAAACTCCCATAAGCACAAGTATACCAATTCGAGGTTGCCTTTATATAGCCATGAAAGTCTCCTCCTTGATTAACTTTCTCGTGGGAAGGAATCTTGCCATCTAGCTCATCCTAAAGTTGACACTTAAGTTTTTCTTCCAACCCTACTTGGGGTGCATATGCACATACTGCATTAAAAACAATATCTTTCATCATAATCTTTAAGGAAAAAGTCCTTTGATTACTCCCCTTTAGCCCATAACATGATGTATGAGTTCCTTAATAACTAAGATACCTACACCATTATCTTGTCACAAATACCCTGAGTACCAAAGTTTAAACCTATTTATCTATTTTTCTTTAGCCGCTGTCCACTTTGTATCCTAGATGCATGCTATATGAATCTTATATTTTTCTAAAATTTCTATAATTCCAATGACTTTGCAGTAAGAGTTCTGATGTTCTAAGAGCCCATCCGTGATCTATCAACATTCTCTCTCCTCTTTAACTTAAAATCACTGAAAGACTAGCCCTAAGGTTATCATAAGAAGTCAAAGCAGCCACACCTACCCCAATACCTAAAACAAGCTATACAAAACAAGCACAACAAGGCCCTAAATGATGCTAAGACTACTCAAGAAAAGAAATAATGACTGGAGCTTAAAACAAATAAAAGGGACAAAAAAATACTGTAGTAATATAAACAAAAACTATAAAAGTTAAATTAACATCAACCCTAGGAAATAAATACCAATAATAAAAAGGAAGAACCAAAGCAATCACTAAACAGTTATAAATGAAGCCTCTTGTCAATATAGTGACTTTCACAAAAAAGTGATTACCACTAATAGTGAAAAAAGGAAAAAAAAAACCCATTTAGAGTGAATTTAATATAAATTTCCTATAAAGTGGACTGATGTTCTAGTTTCTATCCAAGACAAAGAACAAGAAGTTAACTTTTTGTATGGTGCAGAATATTAATTTTGAAAAATAAATGGAACTTAAAAACCCCAAATGAGAAAGTAAAGTTGTTTGCAATAAATTTAGAGGATGACTAAGGAATGAAGAAGCTCACAAATAAAAAATTTGAAGTTTTTCAATATAAAGAAATGAAAATTTCTTTTACGATGCAATTAAGAAATACTTAAATGATCTCATTCTAATGAAACAAATGATCTAGAGAAGATTAATCCCTAAATCAAATTTGTTGTTCTCTTTCTCTTTATAGAGATGGCCAAAACTCATTATGATAAAAACTAGTTTAAAGAAAATAAAACATAAAAGGAAAAAGGAAAAAGGAAAATAAAGTTAAAATGATAATTTAAATGAGGGAAGTTGCCAATAAATGTATCAGATCTCCAAAAACTAATACAAAGTAGAAGCCTAGAAAAAAGAAAAATCGAGCACTTCGTAATATAACCAAAGAACAAAATTAGGATGAATAAGAATACAGGTGAAGTTTTGTCCTTTTTTCAAACACAATCAATAAAGTCCAAAACTTTATTATATTATCAACACGTTTCTCGCTAGTCAAATTGCGAAAGAGACGAAATATCATAACCTAAAAAATTTTCTAAAATCAAGAAAACATAGAGAGCAAAGCTTAGAAATGAGTTTACCGATAGGTCTTTTAAGCGAGCTACGAAATCAGAGGCAATAAATGATGTAAAATATATAATTAAATAAATTATCATATATTTTAATTTTGTTTGTGATGCAGATCAAACCTAACTAACCAAAAGACTAGTCTTATAGATAGGTTTGTCCAGCCTACATATAAGGCCATCTCGACTAATACTCTCAGCCGATGTGGGACTATGATGCTCACTGCATCAATTCCCTCCATCGCAGAAGAACACGCGTCCCGTGTGTAGTCTGGGTCACCTTCTACAAGAGGACTAACCTAACCCAACCCCACAAACTCATGTGAGCCCACATGCATGAGAGCCCGACTCTGATACAGTGATGCAGACTAGACCTAACTAATTAAAAGACTAGTATAGTAGATAGGTTTGCCTAACCTACATATAAGGCCATCTCGACCAATACCCTCAGGCGATGTGGGACTATAATGCTCACTGCATCAATTCCCTCCATCGCAAAAGAACACGTGTCTCGCGTGTGGTCCGGGTCACCTTCTACGAAAGGACTGCCCCAAATCAACCCCATAGACCCGCGTGCGCCCACATACATGAGAGCCCAGCTTTGATACCAAATGATGCAGACCATACCTAACTAACCAAAAGACTAGTCTTATAGATAGGTTTGTCCAACCTAAATATAAGGCCATCTCAACCAATAGTCTCAGGCAATGTGTGACTATGATGCTTACTACATCAATTTCTTACAAAACATCTTCGAGATTCTTTATTATTGAAAAATGTACATAAGAAACTACAAGCGACTTCAAACCCATAACATGGTGAGGCAAAATTTTGGAGTTTTAGAGGATGTGAAGATGTACAATTTACAGTTAGAAATCGAAATTGTTTTTTTTTTCTTCATTTGTAGCGAATGCAAAGGTTTAAGTTGACCACAAAAAGTTGAACATCATGGAGCCTTTTTAAGGCAATAATAATTATACAACAACAAACAAGCATACATGCATAATTTCTTTCACCTATCTCTTCCTCTGGCCTATGTTTACATTTCCAAGTGTGTATTAATCATCAAAAAATGATATTTGATTGATTTATTTGACATTTCTTTATTATTTGTTGTAGTTGATTCGGCAAATAGGTTGTCTAAAATAATATCTTGGACTACAAAGCATACCTATCGTACAACAAAATTCTAATATATATATATTTACATAATAATGTGCATATGTTATGTATGTTTTATATAGGGTTGTTATAATTAAATTACACATTGTATATGAGCATCAATCCAAATCAAGCATGACTCTGTATTGATATTTTGATAAAAATAATTCTTAAAGACTATATATTGATAATATCTTACTGTTTATAGTACTTGATTAACCATTTAGATCAAATTACCTTTAAAAATATTAGGACTAATATTATAAGGTACTCAATAAAGTTAAAAGAGTGAAAAAGATTAAAGAAGTTTATATTAAAATTAATATTGTATTGCATAAATCTTAAAACTTATAAAATAGTTTCTCAATTTTTTATAATCAAAAGATAGTCTCTTAATATAGTTAAAATTGAAAAATCAAATTATGACTCAATAACTTTAGTTATATTTTACCTAATTCTTTCAAATTAATTAAATTGTTAAAGGTATCAATAAATGCTCAAAATTTTAACTTGTAGTGAAAACATGTTGTTAATTATATAATTAACGGTAATGACTTGACGATTTCGTAAAGAAAATTCTTACGAGTGAGCTACTTTCCCTTTTTACTTGAGGAAGTTGCAAGAAGATGTCATAGACATAACAGAATTCAGAGTTTTTGATTCCACAAATCAATCACTTCTATCTTTCATACAAAGTTGTAGTAAAAAAGGTTTAGAATCCTCATCCCCTCGGATGATAACTATTTCATTCCTAGTTTTCCAGGAGTTCGAGGCGCAAACATGTTAGGTTCATTCATCTTTTGATGGCTATGTGAGAAAAGTTCCTTTGAGTAGCTGCATTCGAATTCTTTGAGTAGCCGCATTCGAATTCAAAAGTAAGTTTCAATATTTTTCTCGGTGTTGATGACACCACATGCTCTTGCCTTAACAAGCTTGCAACATCTGCATTTGTCTTCATGATATTATCCAACCTGCTCAGGATTTTTAGAAACTCTGCCAGACCCTCGTGAACTAGAGTTTTTGACTCCTTGTCTTCATCATCACCACCGTACAGATAACTATTCACCTTTTGGAAAGTTGATGGAATCTATCTCCAATACTATTACTAGATGAAGTATTCTTTTTGATCAAGAGAATTTTTTGTTCTCTAAGCACTCGACACTAATGTGGAACTTTGTTTTCCTAAACTCCCCTAAAGCATGTCTTCATTTTTTTAATTAATAATGTGATGTGTCTCCTTATTATGTGTTACCATATGTTAGATTGAACATGTTGGTATACTATGTCACGTATACATTGTTAAATATGGGACGACGAACTATTTTTATCACAAATTAAATTTTTAAATATTTTATTACCAATTTAATTAGTAGTTTTGAGTATTGTAAAATTTCAAATTTTTAATTATATTTTATCTTTTATTAAAATTAATATAAATATAATATTTTAAAACATAATAATTATTAATATTAAAATATTTTATGTTTAGAAATATTTAAACAAAATATATTCTTAGTTTAAAATTTAAAATTTAGACATAATATTTTTTATATTTTGAACTCTGCCTCTATACTAACCAGTATGATTAATATAAACTAAAAATTCTGTGATATAACCTGATACAATATACGACATTTTAGTAATGTTTTTGGACTAATATGACACATATTAATTGACATAATACGAAAATCATAACATTAGTTTAGACTTCAAATCTTCATTGGGCTAGTGCAATAAACTTGAGACTAGTGAATCGTTTAACTACTAGAATTAGAAAGTTTAGCTTTGAAAGGTTCCCAATCTTTGAATAAAAAATGTGCAACAATGTTAACCAACCATCCTTTCCTCTCTTTTTTTTTTTGATCTTTTAATATTGAATATTCTTAAATAATCACACACTATTATGCAAAGCAAAAAGTTCAAAGCAAAAAAGTTCAAGTCTAACCCATTTTAGACTAACTCAACTTAAAATCAATGGATAAGTTCAATTTGATCGAACTCAAATTAGGCTTAACAAAATTTTTTAGTTTAATTAATTATGAGGATCAAAGCAAATTAGCTCGAAATTAGTAGATCTAAATAAGTTTGAGTAGGTTCATGCTTGAGCCTTATAGGGCCTAGAGCCGACTTAACCTATTATGATCACTACAAAGTATCACTTCCTTTTTGACAACATATTAAAAGGTTAATAAGAACTCAAATAAATGAATTTGATGTATGGAGAAGAAGGTTAAGTGACATATATTTGATATATACATACTATAACTTGTACTTTAAAACCCATAAGACTCATGTCCAAAAGTCTCAATGAGTTATATCTCATACAACTCATTTTTCTTGTTCTCTTCATCACACCTATGCCACTCTCTTTGTACCTTCGGAGATTTGTATGCATGTAATATTAGTTTCTACTTGTACATATAACCTTTGCTATATAAGTGGATATTTAACTCTCAGTAGATGAATGTCATTTTAATCCTCTATTAAAATATTTTATCTTATTAATGCTCTGGTCTAAAAAATAATTCACTATAAAATTAATGAGTACATCAAAATGGGTTCTCCATTAAAATTAACGAGTACATCAAAGTGAGCTTTCCAAAAGCTCCTTCCTCACACCAAAGGAGAAAAATAGTAGCAAGCTCATAAAGATGAAGATAACAACCACACAAAGACTAGAAATAGAAAGGTATAAAGTGGTCACACTAGCCACACAAGATAGCTATGAAAAAAAGATGAAAATACTCACACTCACTAACTGCATCAATCGCAAGTTTTGACCAAGTGAAAAAGGAAAGTTATCTTCAAGACGCCATATAAAGCTCGACTAAAGAGAGGAGAGAAAAATGACAAATGTGGATGGTCACATCACTCACCAAACACCCAGAAATGAAGAGTCAAAAACTTCTTCGTAAAGGTTACACTTCTTTATACAAAATGCACACAATTCAAATGCTTCTTTTAATTATAGTGGGCTTTACTTGAGGAGGACCCAACTGATAATCAAAAGACATGCATCAAAATTTTCCCTCGGTAGAGACTTTGTCATCATGTCTAAGCCATTTTCATCTGTACCCTTTTTTTTAAGCTCAAGTAACTTGGAATCCAAAACATCACATAACCAATGATATCTCCCATTAATATGTTTAGACCTACTATGGAAAGTAGGACTCTTGCTAAGATATATAAAACTCTGACTATCCAAAATAAAATTATACCTCTTTTAAGTAAAACTAAATTCTTAAAAACTTATTCGTCCAAAGCAAATCTTTATAAGCTTCAGTTAGAACAATAAATTTAGCCTCATTAGTAGATAATGTAACACACTTTTTGCAACTTAGATTACCGAGCCACAACTCCCCCTCAAAGGGTAATTAGATAGCCTGAAGTTAACTTTCTTAAGTGGACATACGTGCCATGTTTGAATTAGTGTACCAAAATAATAGGACTTCTTACCTTAAACTTAGTTCCAAACTAGAAGTGCCTCAAATATATCTTATAATTTACTTTATTACATTTAAACGCTTTTTTCCTATATTAGAGAAAATGGTTAATTGTATCGACTATATAAGTAATATCTGATCTTGTGTAAACTATAGTATACATTAAACTTCCTATTATAGATGCATAAAAATATTCTACATATCTTCTTTCTCTTTCTCACTAGATTGAGACCATAAAACCTTTTAGTTGCTCTATATAAATCTCTTCCTCTAAATCAACATAAAGAAAATCAGTTTTTACATCCAACTATTCAACCTCCAAATCAAAATTGGATATCATACTAAAACAACTTTGATGGAAGCCATATTAGCAATAAGAGAGAAAATATCCTCAAATTCAATTCCTTTTTTTTCTATATAAAGCCTTTGAAAACTAACCTGGCTTTATACCAAGGATGAAAAGAATTTATTCATTCTTCACTTTATAATTTCATCAATTCTAAAAATATTTTAGACCTTTAATCAAGCTAAACAACTCAAAAGTATGGTTATCATATAAAGATTCTATTTTATCTTTATTAGTTATATCCAACTCATCCCTATGATAACTTTCTATAGCCTCTCCGTAGCTCTTAGGTTCTCCCCTATCAAGGAGGAGTACATATTCATCAGATGAATAACAAGTAGATGAAATGATTTCTCTAATGGACCTTTTAAATGGAACTATAGCTTATTAATAACCTCAAGAATTAAAGCATCTACCTCATTAGCAACAGCACCATCAACACCTTTAACTTGAGCATTATGAAAATGATTAGGCAAATGATTATCATTTCTAAACTCAACTACATTAAGCTTATGTGTCTTTGAGCACTCTTTACAACAAAACATATGCAAATGGTTGTAGGAAACTTCCTTATAATACCATACATAATTAAGAACTTTAAACTACGAAGCAACAGTAGGAAATAAGTTGATAACATGTGAAACAACAAATAAAGCCTCACTTGAAAAAGATTCAGGTTGTTTTGCTTATGAAAGTAAACATTTGACTCACTCTATTATTCTTTTATTCATTCTATCTATTAGGCCATTCAACTAAGGGTTTTAGGAGGTGGTTTCCAGTATCTGATGCCTTATTGTCGGTAGTACTCATCAAAAGGTACACATTACTCTCCACTATTATTAATAAGAATACATTTCAACTTCTTTTCTATTTCTTTTTAATAGAAGTTTGAAACTTCTTAAAGACACTAAATACCTTATCTTTTAACTTCAAGGAATAAATCTAAAGTTTTTAAAAAATAATCATCAATAAATGTCATAAAATAAAGTATACCACTAAAAGTCCTATCTTTATTGGACTACATATATCTAAATGTATTAACTCAAGTAATTTTGATTTTTTAGAAGGAGGATGGCTTTTAAAGAATAACTTATTTTATTTCCTAGCCAAGTAGTAAGAAAACTTCTGCAGTCTTACACCTTTCAAATTTGAAACTAGATTCTTCATGGTTCAAGAATCAAGTACCTTCTCTGTGATTTAGTCAAATCTTTTATGCCATAACTCTAAAAAGTTGCCACTCTTACTACATTAATAGTATTAATAGAAACTTAAGCTTTAGTCTAACAAAAACCTGAAGATTTCTTTCCACAAGACATAACCAAAAAAACTTTGGTGATCTTACATTGATTATCACCAAAAGTAATGAAATAGCCATCATCATCAAAAACATCTATAGAGATCATATTCACAAAAGTAGCTGTGAGCCATTTTTTATTTTTAATATAACCATTTTGATGCCAATAACCTATGATACACCATCTCACCCATTATTAAAACCCTATGATCAACTGAAGTGTAAGATGTGAAGAAATCCTTCCTTGATATTATATGAAAGTGGGAACCACTTTTAATAACACAAATGACTCATTATAAGCAACATTAATCATATCTTTACCACGAACAAACATACAATGATATGTAGTAATAATGGCAAAGCGACTATCACTATCTTTATCTTTCTTCTCTTACTTTTGTGTATTGGCCTTATTTTCCATTTTAAGCTTAAAAAAAAGTTCTTAATTCTCACTTCTTCCATAATGATGACATTCAAGATCTTTGTACTTTGACTTTGTTTTGCTTTTATTCTTACTTTTTTAATTTTATCCCTTGCCTCATATTTTTAGTAACTAAAACCTAAAAATGAGAAGCAGAGCCCTCTTAAGCTCTTTGTCTTACTTCTTCATTCAAAATAGAAGATTTTATATAATCCATAGTCACTATACCTCTAGGAGTAAAAAGTCAGGGTCACGTGAAGATTCTCTTAAGAATTAGGTAAAATATTGACCAACAAAATCTCAAAATCATACCTTCAAATCTTACGCCATATTAAACAATTGATCAAAGCAATCTTGAAATTCATTTAAGTGATCAAAAATGAAAATACCTTCCTTATACCATACATTCATAACTTGTTTAAGCAAAAACAATTTATTATTACCTATCTTTGATGAATACAAGGATTTAAGCTTTTCTTACAAAGTCTTAGTATGTGATTCCTTTGAGATATGATTAAAAACATTATCATTTACACTCGCCATCTTATAAAATCATAAATCATCTCATGCTCAAATGCCCATTCTCAATCACTTTTAGAATCACGCTTTTCAGTGAAAAGTATCGGTAAATAAATCTTTTTCATAAAAAATAAGGTTTTCATCTTTGCTTTCCATTTATGATAATTTGTGCCATTTAAACTAATCTTTATATTTTAATTAAGCTCCACCTTCAGTCAAGCTAAACCCACAAATAATGAACAAAATTTATGATTCGATTTGTTGGAAGGCAAAGGGAGAGATACGTTCAACGTACTGGAAGTGACAATAACACAATATAGTGATGAGAAAAATAAAACCTTTGCTAACTTGAATGAAACTATAAGGAGCAAATATGGATGCATAAAAAAATAAATCACATAGGAGAACACTAAATTTTTTATACAGAGAACCTTCTCAATATAAGAAGTAAAACCACAAGATCTAGTCTAAATAATAATCCTTTATAAAATTAATGATTACATCAAAATGAGTTCTTCAATAGTTTAAGAGCTTATAAAAACAAATACTTATAAACAAAAATGGTAATCAACAATTTATATGTCAAAATCCAAATAAACTATGAAGATTCCTTTCCATACCATGATAGTTCCTTCCTAATACCATAACTGTTCTTCTCTAGGATCATGTTAATTGTGCAGCGTCAACTTTAACAGCTTCTTTAAAAGCACTTTCCTCACACCAATGGAGAAAAATGGCAATAAGCACTCACAAAGATTAAGAGAACAACCAAACCAAAACTAGAAATAAAAGGATATAAAGTGTCATACTAGCCAAACACTAAGCACAAAAAACAACTATGACAAAAGGTGAATATGCCCACACTCACCTTCCGTACTAGCTAAAAGTTTTGGTGAAGTGGGAAGAAGAAAGTTGTCTTCAAAACTCCACACATGGCTCTACCAAATAGAGGAGAGCAAAATTAGGAATATAAATGGTCATGCCACTCACGAAGCACTAAAAAATGAAGGGTCAAAACCTTCTTCATAAAGGCTCCACTTTCCACACAAAGTGCACACAACCTAAAATCATCTTTTAATTATAATGGGCTCTAGTTTAGGAGGATCCACAATAAATCATGATATCATGTTTAGCATTGGAGTTTTAGCAAACTACAAGTATTCATAGAACACAAGATAAAGATCCGATTAAAACTAAGTATACATTCAAATAAGGTAAGAATATCAATACATTCAAGAATTCTATAGTATATAATGTTGTCTTGAGGAGATCTTCATTATATGAAAGATTTTTTATCTTCATGTCAACTATTAATGAATTTATCAAAGGATCATAATGTGGGAGAAGCAGATAGTGACTTGATGATGACGAGGTGATGCTATATGACCTTATTGAAGGTTTACAAGAAAGTCATTTCTCATTTACATAAAATTACCTTATAAGACCCAGAAAGGGCATGAATAGGAAGACTACAAAGGAAAAAATATAGCTAAATGTAAGAGTTTCAAAAGATTTGACTATTGTGAATGTTAGAGAACATGTGAATCCCTTCAAAAGAATTCCATAGAAGCCTTGTTGAAGGAATATGTTAAAATGTTCGTCTGGTAACTTGTAGATATGCATAAATTGATCTTGAAATCATCATTTATAACTTGAAATATCAACCTCAATTCTAGGATAATGAGGTTATGTATTCTTCACTATGGAAAGACAACTTATCATGGAAGGGTAAGTAAAGAAGTTATTGAATATTAACTTTATACTTAAGCGTGATACCATAAGTGACTAACCAATTTTATGATGGTAGAAAAACATAAGAGACAAATGGAGCATATGGACTTCATCGACTTAAATAGATCTACCTAAAAGATAATTACAATTTGCCAAATTTTGATTAACTTGTACATTTAATCAAAAGTAAAAAATGGTTGACCTTTGTGGTAAAAACATCATTCATAACTCACAATGCCATATATTATTATAATGTTCTACCCTTTGGTTTAAAAGATGTAGGAGATTCATACCAAAAATCGATCAACAAAGTTCTTAAGCTTTAATAAGGTTAAGATATGGAAGCTTACGCAGACATTTTCACATTTAAGACATAGAGCAAAGGAGATTATTTGAGAGAATGTTTCCATATAATTCATATATTAAAGGTGAATGTCATTAAAAGAATGTCTCCTCTAAGATCCATTAAGGACAAGTGAAGATTAACCAAGAGGATAACAAGCTTGTTGAAATTATTGTCAAAATGTATAGATCATTATTTACCATTCTTATACATAATCAAACAAGCAAAGGTTATAACTCAGGCCATGAGTATTAATAGGTCTTCAATTAACTCAGAGCATACTACTCAGGCCATGAGTATTAATAGGTCTTCAATTAACTCAAAGCATACTTGCATAATCCTCTTTTAATATTTACTTCTAGGCTTACAAAACTATTATTTATTTATTTGGTTATATCCAATTAGGCAATCAACTTAATGTTGGTAGGATAGGATCAAAGATAATAGAGATCTATATATTGCACAAGCAAAATCCTTTAAAGATTTGAGATGTGTTAAGGGAAATTAGAGAAATAATCCTTTACCTTTATCTTATCTATGTGAAAGGTTTAGACATTATTTTCAGGTTCCCTTATTTCTTTTATCTCACTCATAAATTTTCTTTTACTATTTTCTACCAACAATACAGGCTTTTTTAATCTCCCTATTGGGTCACACTTTTTCTACCTATAGTTACTAAGGTATATTCACCCCTTCTTTCATAAATTGGTGAATATTTTTTTTTCTATTTGAATTCATTTCATTAATATCATATTGTCATGGTATACCTGAAAGTATTTGATATGCGTTCATATTAATAACATTGTGAGAATTCTCATTATAATATTTAACAATTAACAATGATACCTTAGATCATTCATTAACAAAGATTTCTCCAAACTCCTTGATATATCCAATGCTATAAGGTTCTAGATATAGCTCGGTAGTCAACTTCAATTTCTTTAATGTTACTTTATTACAATATTTTCTTGACAACCTTTATCAATAATCAACTCACATAAGTTCCCTTATACGATAGATCTTAGTAAAACAAATGTTTGTTCCTAAATAAATTATTTTACTCCTTGAAAGATATCAACTTTCTATTCACTCACATAAAAACGTCATCATACTCTTCCTTTTTTTTCTGCAAATCATCTCCTTCAGGGGCACATATTCCCTTCTACTCATCATCTTAATATTACTTTATCATGTCTACCACTTCCACTTTGGGCATTCATTAGATTTATAGGCTAGCTCATTACATCTATAATACTTAAGAAGAATGGGCTTGACATAAATACTGGGGGCTTTAAAGGCTGTTAGAGCTCCTTTGATTGAATTTCTGCTATTAATTTTACTTTCTTCACTAATATCATATACAGGGGTGGCATTCACCACCGCTTTTCCTTTATTAATAGAAGCCTTTTTGTTCTCATATCTCTTAAAATCTCTTAACTTCTTATTAAGCATAAATTCTACCATAATAGCCAAATTCTTAGAATCTTAAATTGTTAACACCATCTAAATCCTAATCTTATCCCTTATACTTGGATTCAATCATCTTAAGTACTTTGTAACTTATTAAGGTTGGATTTTAAATGATTGATTATGGAATAGTAATAATAAAAACTTCACGATATATTTATGGAGAATCATAATTCCTTGGTGGCATTGTTTAGAGCATCAAAGAAATAATATTTATAATATGCCAATATCAATTTGCTCATCATTAATTGTTTCATCCTCCTCCATAAAGAGACAAGATTCCTAGTGATGTGAGCTCAAGAGAGAGTCAAAAGACAAGTCAACTATCGGATGACCCGTTGACCATTCCGAAAGGACCAATTACTCTTACTAATGGTAACAGGCTTGGAGAAGCTGTTGGTGGGCTTATATGCACCCTAGTTGATGAAGAAAAAACCTTTAGAGATTAAGTTACAACCAATAACATCAAGGCAATAATGCTATTCACATGCTCTGACTTGGGCCAAAATTATGGCACTGATTCAGGCCGAACTAGCTCAACTGATCAACATGAAAGTTGTATATTTATGTCTTACCTTTCCAATGGTATAATATTCACCTTAATTGGAGGTCCATATCCCAACATATTCCCGATTTGCTAAAGGATATTCTGCTAGAGAATTGTTACGACTTCTTAATGGACTTTTCAATTTTTCTAGTTAGGTTTTTCGTTTTTACGCCCACTTTTTGAGACTTAAAAAGGTGGTTTTCTGCACTTCCTAGTGAGATTAGGTTAAGAATAATTTTTAGGTCACTTGGTGAGGGATTCAATTTTGAAATTCTCAACAAAACAATTTTACAAACTTATCAAGTGATTAATCAGAATTGGTTGTAAAGTTCTTTTGATATATTTGCGCATTTTGGTTTTTGATTGCATTGTTAAACTTAGGTCAAGGTGTCGAAGGATCTTTGGACAACTTTAATTTCTTGGGTTGGGGTTTTGATCCGATTGATCAAGGAGTTCCCAATCGAGTCAATTTTAGGGGTTCTGCATCATTTGGTATCAGAGCTTTGGCTCGATTTCAGGTTCCTATACATTGTTCTTATCGTCTTCACTTATTTTTCTTGTTTCTTTGCTGTTTCAATTTTCTATTTATTTTTTTCCTTCTTTCCCTTCTACTGTTTATTTCGCTCCGTGTTTTATTGTTATCATTCCATTGCCATTTGTTAACATCGTCTTTGTTGTTCTTATTTCATAATTTTATTTCAATTCATACTTTGTGTTGTGTTTGTAGTTAGTTTTTTTTTGTTAATGTTGTTCTTGTGAAAAAAATCGAAAAAAGGTCAAAAATCTAAAAAAAATCTGAAGTATTGATTCATTGATCGTAATTTGCTGAGATTGTGGACAGTTCATCTTAAAGTGTTTCTGCGAATGTAAGTTATTAACGAAAGAAATTTGTTGGAATTTGTGAAGTTTGGTGATTGATCGAAAAATTTTGTGGATTGCTAGAAGTCATATTGCATTATTGCTCGAATTGAAATTGAAATTCTCGAAACTTGAACAACAAAAATTTTGAAAAGCTAATTCCTATTACAAAATTTCTCTTTTGATCCTTTGAATTTCTTTGTTTCTTGATCCGTACGTGTTACTTTTCGTTGCTCTGTTATTGCTTCCTTTTGATTTCTTCAGTTTTTCTTTTGTAAGAGTGTCACTTTCAATTTGATTGTCCTTGATTTATTTGGAATTTTTAGTTGACAAAGAATTTTGGGAAAGAATCAAGAGTGGCAAAAGGCAAGAGTGATTTACATCAAAAAAAAGCCAAAAAAAAAGAATGAATCATCACATATTCAAGTGAAACATGTAAGGGAGTGAGTGAGGTTTATTTTTAACTAACATTATTACACTTGTTTTTCTTATTACTTTGTAATGTTTAAGGCAAGAGATGAAAGGGATTTAAAAGAGCTAGCCATAACTTTAAAGGCTTTACAAGAACAAATGACCCAAATGAATCTTGCATTTGAAAGCTATGGAGAGAGGTTAGAACGCTTGGAGGCTCCAAAACGAGGTCGACCAACACCATCACCGACCAACCAACCTGAATTTTAGGATGTTGAAACTAAAACCAACACGGAAGAGTGGGATAGATATCAAACTAGGGAGTATGCGATAAAAGGTAGAAGAAGAGGTGACATACCTAGAAGAGAACTGAGAGCTAGGGAAGAAGTTGATCAAAACCTGAGTAGTCTAAAAATGAAGATTCCTTCTTTTCAAGGTCAAAATAATCCATACTAATATTTGGAGTGGGAAAGAAACGTGGAGCTTGTGTTTGATTGTCATCACTATTCAGAAGAAAAGAAGGTCAAATTAGCAGCTGTAGAATTTACAGACTATGACATAGTTTGGTGGGATCAGGTTCAGATTGATAAAAGAGGAAATGGGGAGAGACCTATCCAAACTTCGGATGAAATGAAGGTTATCATGAGAGTAAGATTTGTTCCTAGTCATTATTACAAGGAACAGCATCAAAGACTCCAAAACTTAAAACAGGGGTCTAAGAGTGTTGAAGAATACCATAAAGAAATAGAAATGGCTATGATCAGGGCAGATGTTGTAAAATATCAAGAGGCTACTATGGCTAGATTCTTGTGTGGGCTAAATAGAGAAATTGTCGACACAGTTAAACTACAACATTATATGGAGATTGAAGATATGGTTAGTGTTGCCATGAAAGTGGAGAAACAACTTAGTTATAAAAAAGTGGTTAGACAGTCTCAATTCAATAACAGTGGTGGATTGCCTTGAAAGTTAGGCTATAAGAGAAGTAGTGAAGAGAGGAATTGGTCCAAATTCAAAGATGATAGATTTACGCCAAAATCTAAGGAAGACAAGTACTCTCTTTAAGAAAAGATCGGAGAAGAACAAAGAAACCACTTTAGTGACCAGCAGCAGAAAAACTAAGTGTTTCAAATGTCAAGAAAAGAAAAAAATGAGTGAGAGTGAGAATTTAAAAATTAAAAAGAGTGATAGGGAAAAGGGAAACATTGAGTGCAAGATAAGAAAGTGAGCTTGTATACAAGAGGGAGAGATTTTAAAGATGCTTATCATGGGAAAAAAATCACTGGTAATGTTGATGTACAAGGAAACTTGTTTTGGTGCTGCTGACCTCGATGATTGTATACCCTCTATTGCTAAATCTCTTTTGCAGGAATATAGTGATTTTTTTCCAAAGGAACTTCCAAAAGATTTATTGCCCATCAGAGGGATTGAGCATTAGATTGACTTGGTGCCTGGAGTTTCATTGCCTAATAGGCTAGCATATCGTAGTAACCATAAAGAGACTAAGGAATTACAAAGACAAGTGGAAGAGCTTATAGCCAAAATCCATGTTAGGGAGAGTATGAGTCCATGTGTTGTTCCTATGATACTAGTGCCAAAGAAAGATGGAAGTTGGACGATGTGTGTGGACTACAGAGCAATCAACAAAATTACGGTAAAGTATTGACATCCCATTCCTAGGTTAAATGACATGTTAGATCAATTGAATGGTACTGTGATTTTTATTAAAATTGATTTGATTGGGGGATACCACAAAATTCGTATGTTCTAGGGTGATGAATGGAAAACTGCATTTAAAACTCAACATGGACTGTATGAGTAGATGGTAATGCCATTTGGTTTGACAAATGCACCTAGCACTTTTATGAGATTGATGAACCATGTACTTCGTGCATTCATTAATAAGTTTGTTGTTGTGCACTTTGACAACATCTTGATATACAGTAGGAGCTTAGAAGAACACATGCATCATTTGAAATGTGTAGTTGATGTCTTGCATGAACAAAAGTTGTATGCCAATATTAAAAAGTGTAGTTTTTGTATGGATAAGGTTGATTTTTCTTGGTTTTATTATTAGTGCTAAGGGCATTAAGGTTGATGAGAATAAAGTAAAAGCAATTAAAGAGTGGGCAACACCTAAATCTATTTCAGAAGTACGGAGCTTTCATGGTTTAGCTAATTTTTATAGGCAGTTTGTTCCACACTTTAACACTGTAGCTGCACCACTTACAGAGGTCATTAAGAAAAATGTTGCATTTATATGGGGTCCTAAACAGGAAAAGGCATTCATGCCACTAAAAGATAAATTGTGTTCTACTTCTTTGCTTGCTTTGCCTGATTTTGATAAAAAAATTTTAAATTGAATGTGATGCCTCTGGAGTAGCCATAGGTGTTGTGTTAATGCAGGAGAAATGCCCTTTGGCATATTTTAGTGAAAAGTTGAATGGAGCGACTCTCAACTGTTCTACTTATGATAAAGAATTGTATGCTTCAGTGAGAGCGCTCAAAACATGGTAACATTACTTGTGGCCAAAGGAGTTTGTCATCCATATTGACCATGAGTCCTTGAAGCATCTCAAAGGACAAGGAAAGTTGAATAGGAGGCATGCAAGATGGGTTGAATTTATTGGGACATTTCCATATGTCATTCAATATAAGCAAGGTAAAGAAAATGTGGTAGCTGATGCACTATGTCGCAGGTATGCTTTAATCTCTACTCTGAGTAGTAAGTTGTTAGGATTTGAGTATATCAAAGATTTGTATACTGCTGATACTGATTTTGGAAATGTGTATGATGCTTGTGAAAATGTGCATTCAATAAGTTCTATCGCCACGATGGGTTTTTGTTTAAGGAAAATAGACTATGTATGCCAAATTGTACTTTGCGTGAATTAATTGTTAAAGAGTCTCGTAGCGGAGGTTTAATGGGCCATTTCGGTGTACAGAAAGCATTTAACATTTTGCATGAGCATTTCTTTTGGCCACATATGCGTAGGGATGTATAATGCGTTTGTGCAAATTGTGTTTAGTGTAAACAAGCTAAATCTAAAGTTATGGCTCACGGATTATACACACCATTGCCTGTACCTAGTGCACCTTAGGAACATATTTCTATGGACTTCATTTTAGGTTTGTCTAGGTCTAAACATGATAAAGATTCAATTTTTGTGGTTGTTGATAGGTTTTCTAAGATCTCTTATTTCATTGCTTGTCATAAAACCAATGATGCATCTTATATTGCAAATTTGTTCTTTAAGGAAGTTGTTCGACTGCATGGAATTCCAAAGACCATAATTAGTGGTGTTAAATTTTTTAGTTCTTTTTGGAAAGTGTTGTGGGCAAAGTTAGGAACTAAATTGTTGTACTCGACTACTTGTCATCCATAAACGGATTGACAAACTAAGGTTGTCATTGTCAATTGTACTCTTGGTACTTTATTGCGTGCTATGATTAGTAAAAATTTGCGAACTTAGGAAGAATGCTTGCCATTTGTTGAATTTGCGTACAATAGAATTGTTCATTCTTCTACAGGTTTTTCACCATTTGAAACTGTGTATGGTTTTAATCTACTAACTGTTATGGATTTACTTCCTTTGCCTGTTAGTGAACTATATAATGCAGATGGTGAAAAGAAAACAGACTTGGTAAGGAAGATCCATGAACAAACCCATCAGCACATTGAGAAAAGAATAAACAATACACATCTAGCGCTAATAAGGGAAGAAAGTTTGTTTCAATTGAACCCGGAGGTTTTTTGTGGATGCATATGCACAAGGAAAGATTTCTTGATAAACGAAAGACAAAGTTACATTCAAGAAGCAATGGTCCATTTCAAGTTCTCAAAAAAATAAATGGCAATTCCTACAAATTAGATCTTCGAGGTGAGCATGGTGGCATTAGCGCTTCGTTTAATGTTTCAGATTTATCTCCTTTTTCATTACAGATTTGAGGACGACCCTTTTTCAAAAAGGGGAGGATGATGTGAACTCAAGAGAGATTAGAAAGACAATTCAACTATTGGATGACCCATTGATGATGCTAAAAGGACTTATTACTCGTGCTAATGCTAAGAGGCTTAGAGAAGCTATTAGTGGGCTTATATGTACCCTAGTTGATGAAGAAAAAGCCTTTAGAGATAACATCAAGGCAATAATGCTATTCATGTGTTTTGACTTGGGCCAAAATTTTGGAATTGATTCAAGGTGAAGCCGCTCCACTAATCATCATAAAAGTTATAGATTTACGTCTTAGCTTTCCAATGGTATAAGATTTGCCTTAATCAGAGGTCCGTAACCCAATATATACTCAATTTACTAAAGGATGTTCTGCTAGAGAATTGTTACGACTTCTTAATTGACTTTTCAAATTTTCTAGTTAGGTTCTACGTTTTTAAGTCCACTTTTTGAGACTTAAAAAGGTGGTTTTATGCACTTCCTAGGGAGATTAGGTTAATAATAATTTTTAGGTCACTTAGTGAGGGATTCAATCTTGAAATTCTCTACAAACCGATTTTACAAACTTATTAAGTGATTAGTTGGAATTGCTTGTGACATTCTTTTGATATCTTTGTGCGTTTTGGTTTCTGATTGCATTGTTAATCTTGGGTCAAGGCATCAAAAGATCTTCCAAGAACTTTGATTTCTTGGGTTGGGGCTTTGATCCGATTGATCAAGGGGTTCCTAATCAAATCGATTCTAAGGGTTCCGCATCACCTAGCCTCTCTTCTCCTAGTCCCCTTCAATTGATCCCACCATGTTGATGTTATCCCTTCTAATCTAAAATCTATCAACTTGACTTTTATCTCCTTAAGTTTCTCAGTATAGTCAAAGAGATCTACCTCTGCTAACAAATCCAAATTTGTCTTTATATTTAAATCACCACTAAAAGGTGGAATATTTGCCTTTATTTTGTACTCATATTCTTCTCCACCATGTATTTAATGAACACCTTCTTTCTAATTGATAGAATTATTTTTATAATATCATGGTGTAGGATTTTGAATTTAAGAACGTCTTATAGCATCTTGCAAGGTCATCTTTCCTATAAACTTAATTCCTATTTCTCCTATTATTATCTTCTTGCAACAATGCTTGCAACTGATCCCTTATCTCTGTTAGCCGTCTTTTTATATTGTAATTTGACTCCCTTTATTCTTCAAGTACTCCTTAAACTTTGGGTAACCATGAACTTCGTTGTTGCTATTGTTGGCCATTATTAGAAAAAAAAATGTTGGCCATTATTAGAAAAAACAAACAAACAAACTTTGAGTTTCAAAATTCTAATATTACTTGACGTAATGGGGAAGTAGTTCTATTCTAACCTAAGAATAGAAAATACAATAATTTTATCCCAAGGCTTGAAGAAAATCTCATAAGAGCACAAATTCATTGATAGAAATAACGAAAATAAAGAAAGTTAACAAGTTCTTCTAAGCTATTTATAATGAAAAAAAAACTCCTTAATATAAAGTTTATAAGCAAAGATATGAACATTGGGTTTAAAAAGAGTGGTAGTAGTCTTGGTGTCAATGATGCCTAATCATGAGATAAGATCCATAAGATAGTTTGCTTATGAGATATAATGGTTAGATTCATTATGAAACTTTGAGACCTAAAAAAATCAAATTACCTAAATCCTTCATCTTAGATTATTGATGTAAAAATGATTTAAAAGTTGAAAATCATTACCAATAGTTATCATGTCATCAACATAAAGAAGAAGAAGAGTATACCTTTAAGCTGTTTTATTAATAAATAAGGCATGATCATAAGAGCTAAGCTGAAAACCAAAGAAGTTAATAGTGGAACTAAATTTAACAAACCAAGCTTAAGGAACTTGTTTCAGTCTATACAAGGCTTTGTGAAGTCAATAAACCTTATTTGGTGGATGATCATAATAGGTAGAGATTATATGTACACTTCTTTTCTAATATCACTATTGAGGAAGGCATTCTTAACATGCATCTGGAATAACCACCAATGCTTGCTAGCAAAAACTACTATAAGACTTCAGACTGATGTTAAGTATATTATAGGAGCAAATGTTTCCTCATATTCAACACCATTATCTTGGGTAAATACTCTCATAGTTAATCGAACTTTGTATCACTCAAGTAATCTATTAGCCTGAGTCTTAATTTTATAGACCCATTTGCCAACTATAGACTTCCCTGAAGGTAAGTTAACCATATCCTAAATATTAGTGCTAAAAAGTACCTATAATTCTTCTGTCATTACTTACTGTCGTAGAGGGTCAGAATTTGTCTCACCATATGTGCAAGGTTTATATAAGGATACAATAATATAATAAACATAAAAATTTCTCAAAAACAAATAGAAGGTTGAATTACTCGATTAGTATGACGAAGAGCAAGTTAAGGTATAAGAGGTTTTGATGAATGAATGGATAGAGAGGACTCATATGAAGAAGGTGAGAGATCTACATTTAGAGATGTGGTAACAGCAGACATAGGTTATGTCAAACTGGTAAATCTGTTAGATGATCCTATAAGAGAAATATTGGGAAACAAAGATATAATGAGATTAGAGAAAATTTGACGAAAAGGTTTATTGACATGAAATTTTGAAAGAGATGAGAACTGTTATGTCCCTAAAAGTTTATAAGAAGATAAATACAAAGTCTTTATGAAAAAGGATCCCAACATCTATACCCCTTGTGTTTTATCCTAACCCTAGGAGACAATATAATAATACATGTGGTTATAGTTTAGTATATTCATATGGTTAAAGAAGAAAAAAATAAGCAATGTCAAAGATTTTAAGAGTTTTATAATTAGGAGTATTATTATATAAGCATCAACTATGAGATATTTCATATATAACAGGAGTAGGAATATGATTAATATTATAGATAGTTATAAGAACAACTTTTCTCTAAAAAATTTCTAGACAAGAAGAAGAACTAAGAAGAGCTCGCATAGTATCAAAAGTGTCTATGCTTTCGTTCAAACCCACAATTTTATTGGATTTACCTAGATAAGATTTTTAAACAAAAGTTGCTTATTGATCAAGAAAATGAGTGAAAGATGTTTTTTTATAATCCATTGCATTATCAATTAACAAAATTTAATTTTTCTTGAAAATTGAGTTTGAACCATATTTATAAGGTGAGAATAAACAAAAAATATTTTGACCTATGACTTAACATCTATGTGTATTTAAAGAAGTCATCAATAAAGATCATATAATACAATTAACCTCCTATAGTGTCATGAGGAGTAGGTCCCAAAATGTCACAATGAATTAAGTCAAAAAGGTGCTAAAGAAATATAATCATTATTGATAAGTATGATTATTAGAAAGTTGGTAAGAGATGCAATAAAATTTTCCATCTTTTAAGTTGACCTAAAAAAACCACTAGAAATTAAAGATTCAAGTCTAAGGTTACAAAAATGACTAAGATCAGAGTGCCAAATATTAGATGTAATAGCACCAATAACAAGTTTAGATGGAAGGTGGAAGGAACTAAGCTCGAATAGTTATTTGACCTTACACTTTGTCCTAAAGATCTCACCCATCTGTAGATCTTGCACACTACAGCCATGACTCGAGAAAGATAACTTAATACCAAGTTCACATAATTGACCATAAAAAAATAAGATTTAATGAGATTTTAGGAATAAGAAAAGTGTTAGGCAAATTTAACTAAGATGTTTAAATAGTTCTTACACTTTGAACATTCATAATAGAGTTATCAGCTGTATGGACAATATGTGAAATTGAGAGAGTTTTTAAAGAGTCAAATATGGAAGAGTTAAAGGTGACATAGCTATAACAAGTATAATCAAGGTACTGTGAAGAAGAACCTAATGTGATAGGCAAAACAAGAGAGGAAATAGTACCAGAATATGTTTGAAGTATCTTTTAAAGAGAATTTAGCAGTTGTAGATGTATTTTCTATTATTCCCTTTATGACAATTGTATCAACAGTATATTGAGAGGACTTAGAAAAAATTACTTTGTTAAGGTTGTTTTCTATATTTAGAGATGTGGTGACCATTTTTTTTATAGTGGTTACAAAAAGCATTCTTCTTAATTGTGATTTGAGTAGATAAGATTGGGTCTAAGTGGCAAGAATAATATATATAGACGAAATAGATTTATCCATTTAGAGAGCATAGAACAAGATTTCTCCATTTAGAGAGCATAGAAAAAGACTTCTTCCATAATCACCTCTTTGATTACTGTATCAAGGCTTCATAGAGATCCTTGATGAATAAGATAGCTATATATGGGTTCAAACTCATCTCTGAGAGTCATCAAGACATGCCAAATATTCTTTCAATCACGAAGATTGGCATAGATTATGGCAACTTAGGTATTAGGCCAAGTAGGATCTCCAAATGCCAACTAATCTTAAAGCACTTGTAATTTAGACATATAACTATGGATAGTTTAACTAACTTGTTATTGCATGGGATGAAGTCATATAAGAAGTTAAAATTGACTGACATCATCAGATATGAAATAACAAATTTTAAGAAAATCCCACACATCTTTGACAATACCAAACTATCAAAAATCAAGCTTAATTAATTTTACACAAGTATTACGAAACCATGTTACAATATGATGATTCATACCATCCCAAATAGTAGACATTATATGAACATATTCTCTACTTCGTTTGGCCTTTGAGTACCTCACCAGTAACTATATACCAAAGAAGTCTTCCTTCAAGAAAGTTACACATTTCCTCCGACCACAAATCATAATCGATCCATCAAAGCTGACATTAATTGCTTAAGGAATGTATTAATGAAGTTTGGAAGTATCCATAGTGCAAGCAAGACAGAAAATCCTTAACAATAAGGTTTGAAAACACACAAAAAAATGAAGAAACATGTCTTTAGAGATGGAATTTGATAAGTTTGACCTTAGAAATGAGTTGTTACACTGGAAAACCTTAAAAAGTAGTCTAACTTCTGGAAAAAAAATTTGCAAGAAAATAGTTTAATTAGTCTTTAAAATTTTGGTCAATAGATTTGAACCAAATTAACTAAACCATTCATTATGCAATATGTTAACATATAGATGACATGGAAAATAGTGGAACTAAAATGCTAACATGGCACAATGGTGTGGATGCTAACATGACACACTAATAGGACCTACTAAGATGATGTGGCAAATATGGTGCCAATGTTAACGTGTTAAATGACATTACAGATTTCAGATGATATTTTGAAATATGGACCACTTAATGATTGACATGTGTTACCTCTATTGACTACGTAGTATTATCACTTTAGCTAACAATATAGTTTTGGCCCAAAATAAATAAAATAACATCATTTTAGGATGTCTTCAACCTTTAAAAAGTTGGAATTTTAGAACTTGAAGTTGATCTTCTGTTAGTGCTTGAGGATACGTGGGATGGTCTTTCACGACAAGTTTTGTACTACTGTGACCATTGTGAATGGTAAAAGAGTTTGGCATATACCAAATGCTACTTAAGAAACAAAGTTACCTCTAAAAATTATGAACCTGAAAATTATTATCCTTTTTATAAAAGAGCCTTTGATACTATATAAGAAGTTGAATAACTATAATAATGGGGGTATTTATAAGTAAATTTACATAAGCATATATAAAATAAAATAATATATAACTATTATATGAATGTATACAATATAACCATGGCCAGTCCTAAACAATGGCAAGGGTCCTCCCCCAGGGCCCACTCTTATAAAGGACATATTAATGGCAAATTATTCTATTACAAAGATGTTTCACTTTAGCTACGAAACATGTATAGGAAGAATTGTTCTTCTTTTAATTTAAAGGAATTTATTTAAGGAGTAAACATCAATCTCAATTTAATGGTCTGTCAGTATACTTCTAAAAACTACTTTTTGAGACATAAAACAATAATGGAAGTGGAAATTTTGAAATGAAATTGTTGTTGCTAAATGTCAAGATTCACATTTTTCAATCAAAATTCAATAAGAGAAAGCCGTAAATTCGAGAAATTCACATTGGCCTTACCTCCATTAACATCATTTCCATCTAGGTAAGAAATACATCCCATATGTTCTCTCCATTCTCATTTTTCTTATTTTTACTTTGTATTTTTTATTTTCTCAATAGCTCTTTTAATCTAGAGACAAGGTAAAAAATTAAAATTTGATTATATGTATGATAACATTTTCAATCTAGGTAAAAAAAATTTGTACTTTCAAATTGAAACTCATATTAAATTCTAGGTATAATTTATCTCTCATTCATTTCTTGTTTCAATTGTAGTCCATTCAGATAAGTTGAAATATGTTAATTTAATTAGGGATGACATATAGTTTATAACGAAAATGACGACGACGACAAACTAATAAAAATTTCTAAATGGAAAGGTCTAATGTACGCAACCTTACCCCTAACTAATCAAAAGGTTGTTTTCGAATGATCCGTAAGAAATAGGAATATAGATGATATATAGTTTATCTAGATAAATTGAAATATGTCAATTTGAAGTTTATTTGGGTAATTGATCTCTCTTTCATTTTACAAATATCACAATTAATAGTTTTTATTTCTTATTTCCTTCTTCAATTGCAATTTATCTCTCTTTCATTTATTAAGTCAAAATTAACAAAATTTTTTATTTATTGATTCAACAAATTTTGTATGTATAAATTTGATTTTGTAGATTATTGATGAAATTTGGTTTTAATATTTCTATAATGTGAATATTACTGCTAATCTATATTCTCTTTAGTGAAAAATGGATCAATATTAATTTATGTATTTTAGAATTACTTAAAATTGAAAATAAATTCTGAGTATGATATTTTTTATCATAAACGTTTGCTCTTTGTATTTTATTCTAATATATGATATTAAATTTGGCTCTTTATTTTTTTGTTTGTCATAAACATAATACCACTAGTGTATCTTTATGATAAACGGTAGAGCTATTGTTATTCTGTTACACTTACCTCCTTCTTCTAGTTTCATATATGTGTTTTCGTTCTTTTTGTATTTCAATTATGCTATAATTATTTTATATGATGTCGTCTAGCATTTGTCTAGAAGTAAAAAAAAAAGGGGGAAATAAGAGAAAAATAATTAATAGAATGTTGAAAAGGAGTTATCAATAAATTTAAAGGTAAATTGCTCTAGTAAGAATTTTAAGGAATTAATGGAGATAGTTTTGAATAACCTAGTGAAATTTTAGTAATGAAATTCATATTCATAAGAACATTAGTAATTTGAGTAATCATGATCGTTTATTAAATGCATCAAATTTAGATAATTTAAGGACAGATGAGTAACCAATCTTCTGTTGAATATTTAAGATAATAGAAATTAGAATAATCTTAACAATAAAATAAGAACTTTTTAATTGAAAAAGGCTTGTAAGAGATTTGAATCTTGTGTTTATTTTAAGCAATACATATTTCTGTATTATTGATTCATTGGGCCCTATTTTTTACTTTGTCCCAGAAATATAAAATGTTAAGATTGACTGTGTGGATAATGTACGTTATACATTAATATTATCAACCACCCTTATTAGCCTTACAAAATGTATCTCCCCATTTAGAAAACAAAAGGTTAAATTGAATTATAGTTTTTGGAATGAAGAAAATCAGAAGAAATAGACCTACAAATACGCTTATTTGAAATCTCAACATCCAACAATGCTTGTTAAAAAAATGATTGCATCATTAAGAGGCAAAGAGAATTCTTTTCTCAAGACACGATTTTGTTCATTTAGCACAAAATGTCCCTTGCAACATTTATTATATTAGGAGTTTATGTAACCATATGTAGACCTAAATGCCTATGTCCTGTTGCTATATTCCAAACTAAGAAATAAAAAATTTCGTCTTCCATTCCTAGGTCCCTTATGGGGACTTTTTCAAAACCATCTTAAGACTATAAATTATACTAAACCAACAAGAGAATTAGCCTACATGCCTTATTTGATGCGTATAATCAAATAATTTGGTCATCAATTTAACATCCTATAAGTGACAAGTTATAAAAAACATGTAATGATTCTCTAATAATAAGGATGCAATTGACTGGGGGACAAGCTTGTCTCTTCTATAGTTTTATCCACATTTCTAAAGCCATTGTAGTATTCACTAATCTAACCATACAAGGGATAACATTTTCTCTTGACCGTGAAAGACACATAACTTGGATGTAAGGGAGAGAATATAATTTTTCAATGTCTGTTAAGTTGATATACTGAGCTCACATGAGTACTTCTCAGCCCTAAAGTAGTTTATATTTCTAAAGATACACTCAACGGAAATAGTTCAATTCGCTTCTCAACAAATTTGAGCCACCACTAGATCCATTACTTAACCTATCTAAACTATGAAAAGGACAGTGAAAGAGAAGGGAAATGCCTAATCTAGTTTTGGAAAGTCTTAAGACTTATTGCTTGAAAGCAAGTTACAGGTTGTAAGATGTAGAATGCAAGTTTATCTGGATTAGAAAGTGAAAATGAGGTATTTAGGATGGAATTTTTTTCCTTATAGAGGAAAAAGCAATGACCTATATTAAAGCAACATTGAGCTTTACGATTCAAAGACCTTCTAGCTCCATATGATTCTAAACTAAAAATGTGAAAACATTTTTATTTTCTTACACATCCATTAGTTAATCATCATCAATCTACAAACAATCTAGTACAAGACCTAAAATAATCCTTATGTGATCTCACTCTATACAATATCAGCTCAATTTAAAGATCACTATAATCTCTTTTTTTTTAGGGGAAATTGTCATGCTCTTCTTTGACCAGACCTAGGAGCAAATTCATAAACACATACCATAACCCATACCTTAAAGCTTGTTAAGGAAATCAAGCCCCATAGTTCACAAGTTGACTCTATCCAATTAGTTAGTGAATTACAGCCTCAGATTTCATAGTTATCTTGATCCTTTCATATTTAATATATTGCAATTTTATCTATTAGTTGTTATATCAAGGATAAGCTATATCACCATGTTGTAACAACTCCTGGAATATTTAATATACTCAGTGTGATGGTGGCTATAAATAATGGAAATCCACATAAGATGGATTATTGAGCCTCATAAAATTTTTTGAATTTCTAATGGTATCAAAGCAACGCTAAACATCCTTCAAGGTATTAAAAAAAAGCACTACTATGTCAAATTCACAAAATACTCAAAACACAATCCCTGCAATCAATTAAGCTTTCAAAGGAGAACTCTGATACATAGGAACCTATTACAAAACAAACACTCGTGGCCTATGATTTGGGAATGGCTATTGCCGAATATGCAATAGCTCCTCCCAAATATCTACTAGTTGAGACTATACAAACTTAAGGGTCCAGTAGCAAAAAGAATGTTAATCCTGCCTATGTTGCTTGGATTTAAAAAAAAAGACAATTTGGAATGTGTTGGTTGAATGGAACTATAACAGAATTTGTACTCCCTTTAGTAGAAAGGATGGAGACCTATTGTCAAGTGTGGGTCAAGCTTGAAACCACAAGAGGAATGCGACTTCGCAAAACTCTCACGACCATGCCCCATGGAAATTTAAACATGATGGACTATTTTCAAAAGAAAATAGTCTATATAGATGGTCTAGTAGCCATTGGTACCCTAGTCTCTGAGCAGGAGTTGGCTCAAAACATTATGGACAGACTCAATAAAAGGGGCAAGACCTTTAAATCAATCTTTAATGTTCCCTTTATGGATGACCCAATTTCTATGGGCTCGTTGTTAGGTTTGCTTCTTGACAAGGAAGGGCTATGATGAGGAAGAATAAGTTGCGCCACTAATTTCCAACATAGTGGAAGCTACAACAGTAAGTCTTTTGCTCCTAACTATAGCAATTCTAAACGAAATTCTGGATATAGTAACAATCAAGGGCAGCAAAAGAATTAAAAATATGGCCAAAATAATAAATCTGGAGGCAATGGAAATAAGTCCAATAGCAATTATCATAATAAAGGTAAAATCTTAGAACAATGTCAAATCTACCATAAGAAAAGGAACACTGCCAATGAGTGCTACCACAGGTTTTATCATTCTTTTTCAACTGAGAATCCCCAAGGATCATTGTCATGATTGTAACTCCCACTAATGCTCCCCTTGAACCAAACTGGTTCATTGACTCTGGCGCATCTACTCACCTAACTGTTGATCTTAATAACCTAAGCATTCACTCTAAGTATCAGATTAATGATCAAGTTCAAATAGGCAATGGTAAGCTACTTACAATTAATAATATTGGCAATAGATTCATTTCCACTCCTCACCATAAATTTTTCCTCTATAATGTTCTCCATGTTCCATCCATAACCAAGAACCTTTTAAATTTATCTTCATTCACTCATGACAATAATGTCTCTATGGAATTCTTTCCTGACATTTGTCTTATCAAGGATGTACAGGGAAACACACTTCTGCTTGGGAGCCTTGGTCGTGGACTATACTTGCTACTAGTCACCTCTAGATCATCACCACAGGCTATCCAACGTTCCACCACCTTTCTTTCTACCTTTGTTTGTGAACGTACCACTATCTCTAACTGGTGTAATCGCTTAGGACATCCCAATGACAAGATTGTTAGGAAAACAATTTCCAAATTTCAGTCACCTTATATTGGAATAAAGATAACTCCCTAAGTGGTCCTTGTCAAATAGGCAAGTCATAGATTGCAGTTGTCTTCTACTTATATTCCTTCTAAAACTCCTTTTGAATTAGTTTACAGTGATATTTGGGGCCATCTCCTATCACTTCTATCAATGGATATCATTATTTTGTTTAATTTTTAGATGATTTCACCAAATTTATTTGGATATTTCTTATACAGGAACATAGTGAAGTTATCGATATTTTTAACCATTTTCATATAACAGTGCAAACACAGTTTGGCAACAAAATTAAAATCCTACAAACTAACTGGGGGGTAAGTATTGACCATTATCAACTTTCCTCTCTAGGTTTGGTGTTCATCATCGACAATCTTGTCCACATGCTCAAGAACAAAATAGGGCTCCTAAGCATAGATATAGAGACATTGTGGCAAAGGGTTTAACCTTTCTCTCCTATGCTTCTCTCCCAACTGAATATTGGGAATATGCCTTTCCTATAACCTTTTATCTTATTAACTGAACACTTACACCAATTTTGGCATATAAGTCACCTTATGAATGTCTCTATCATCTTAGTCCTGAGTACATACTCATTAAGACTTTTGGTTGTCTTGTTATCCTTTCCTTTGGTCATATAATAAGCATAAATTGGAATATCATTCCAAACCATGTGTTTTTCTGGGCTATAGTTCCAAACACAAAGGTTGTACATAGCTACAGTTCCAAACCATGTTTCTTCATGTTAAGACAAATAGGCTATATATAGCTCATCATGTAGTCTTTTATAAAACAAAGTTTCCTTATCCCTCTCTTGCTTGTCCATCTACCACTCCTTTTACTGAATCTCCATTTATAGAAATCACCCCCCAGCTATTGCATGATGTAGCTTCAGTATCTCTTACACCATCGAATCCTTCTCCTGAGACTTCACATCCCTTGTGGTACCCAACTCGAGTAAGTTGGAAACATCTACAGTCTCATCAGTCCACGATGCTCCTGCTCCACCACAACCATCAGTTCTGAGTCATTTACAACTTGATGATACATCCACTCATTCTATGGTGATAAGAGCCCGCACTAATATCCTCAAACCTAAGGTCTTTATAGCCAACAAACTTCCTCTCCCAAATTCCAGCCTTGCATTCTTTAAGCCCACCACCTACAAACAAGCAAGTCACTATCTTGAATAGCGAGAGGCTATAGATGTAACACCCCACTCCTGCAAGTCCTGAACCCGACATCGATGGTGATATCCGAGTCCGTACCTCACAAGGGTGGTGTGCTAGAGCACTAACAATCAAAAGTCG
>JAOSBN010000006.1:35508254-35532538 GCA_027563595.1 Erythroxylum suave | reverse complement strand
TGTAAAGACATTTCTAAACGCCCATGGACCACTCAAAATTACTATTTTACCCTTCCCATCGGTGATGGGATGTTACAATAGACAAAGAATATCAATCTCCGTATCTCCTATGGAATATGGAACCTCGTGCCTCCTCCCTCGTGCTAAAATTATTGATTGTAAGTGGGTTTATAGGGTTAAGCAATGTACGAATGGCACTATAGAGCATTATAAAGCTCATTTGGCTATTCGAGGAATCATACAGAAACCTAGTGTTAACTTCTTCAAAACTTTCAATCTGGTGGTTAGGGTCAATTATGGTACGCTTAGTTTTGGCTCTTACTGTTTCAAATGGTTGGTCTATTCGACAACTTAACACAGATAATGTTTCATAAAGCACTTTATGGGCTTAAACAGGCTCCGTGTGCATGGTTCATTCAAGTCCTTTTTACTTGACTATGGCTTTACAAGATGTTATTCAAATTATTCTTCATTTGTGAGATGTCATAATAAATCTATCATATATTTGTTAGTTTATGTTGATGATTTAGTTCTTACGAGAAATGATGGTAGTTTATACAAGCTTTTATGATAAATCTTAAAACTACTTTTGCCTTGAAAGATTTGGGTGAGTTGAATTATTTTTTGGGTATTGAGATACATAGGAAAAAAAATGACATGCTTCTCTCTCAAGCCAAGTATATTGCTGACCTTCTAGAACGTGTTCACATGGCTTATGCTAAACCAGCTTCCACTGTGAAAGCACCCATGCTTTTGTCTTACTCAAGCCAGGCATTTCATGATCCACTTCCCTATAGCATATTGCAATATGCCACTATTACTCGAACAAATATCTTATTCTGTTAATAAAGTTTGTCAATATATGCACTCACCCACTATTTTCCACTAGTAGGTAGTTGAAAGGATCATGCCATATTTAAAACCATACATTATGGACTATATTTTCATAGCTCAGATTTCCATTCTTTGGTGGCTTATTCAAACACTGATTAGGTATGGATCTTAGATAATTGTCACTCTACACATGGTTATTGTGTTTTCTTTGGAAGGAATCTCATTAGTTGTTCATTTGAAAAGAAATATGTTGTCTACTATGTAGATAATTTAGGTCCAACGACTTTTTCTATAACTTGATGTTTCTTTATCTCAGCCACCTCTCCTTTTGTGAGACAACTTGTCTGCCACTTATATGACCGCTAATCCCATTTTTCATAATCAATCCAAGAATATTAAACTTGCTTTTCATTTTGTTTGAGAAAAACTGGAATGGTTGTTAAGTATGTCCCTATGAAGCACTAAGTCACTGATATACTAACCAAGGATCTCTTGTATATCCACTTCTCTTGTCTTTAGTTTTAATCTCAACATTTGATCACGCTCGTTGACCTTACAGGGAGGTGCTAAGGAATCAAGTCCTTCACAAGTTGACTTAGTCCAAGTGATTGGTGAATTAGATGTTGTATCTAGGATAAGCTATATCACCTTGTTGTAATAACTCCTATAATATATGATATACTCAATGTGACAAGGACTATAAATAATGGAAATCCACACAAGATGGATTATTGAGCCTCACAAACTCTTTTGACTTTCTTAAAGCTTAAAAAAAAACTTATGTCTTAGAGTCCTGTAGATCCACACCTTGGACCACTAGTTTTTTCTATCCACTTTTACTCATCCACACTACTAATCTCTTCATCATAATTATACTCAGCCTTAGTTATATAAGGAGATGCTTGACTCTCACTGGAGATGTGTCAATTTGACCTTTTATTAAAATCTTCCATCCCAATACTAAGTTTAACTTTATCATTAAGTGTCTCTATCAGAGTAAAAGTCTTTAACATTTTTTTGTAGATCCTTGAGAGGCCCAAACAAAAAGAGCTCCAATATTGTAGATGTATCATATACAAGTTTCTGTAGAGAGAAAATTAGCTTTGAACCTAGATGGAATTTTATTATTTTTTTGTATTTGGAGATTTTAGATCCTTATAGGCATTGAGATATAATATAGACAAACAAAATTCTCCTTAATTTAAAAATAATTTCTCAATTGAAAACTGAGTTATCTTTTAAATAACAAAAATTAGTGAAGATAATTAACCTACAGGCTTACAAAAGTGAAAAAATTGCAAACAATTGTTATTACATATTACAAAAAGGATTTACTAGTAGTTCTAAGAAGCAACAAAGAAATTTTAACCTAACGTATTGTTAAGAAACTAAATATGAAATAATCCTTTTGATATATGATTGAGGACAAAACTAACTGAAAAGATCAAATATAAATGAACTTTAATACAAAAATAAAAAATAAATTTAAACATCATGCTCAATAAACATAATTAAAATAAAGATGTTTCGTTTCATGTGCAAAACTTAAGTTTGTATTAACAGCTATAAAAAGATCTCATATTACTAAGGGAGAAATCTATAAAGAATTTCTTTTGTCAATTGCATATAAAATCTAAAAATTATCTGATAGAATTAATATCATTAAAATTATTTACATTAAAAATTATAAATATGTTTATTTGTAATTAATGTAAAAACTAAAATTATATTTTATATATATATATATATATTCAATTTTTAAATAAATTATCGTTAAGTTACGTGAAAAACTTTCTAGTGTTGAGAAAAAAATATAGGTCAAACCAACAAGTAAATACAGTAATCAAATAACAAACTTATAAGAGATCATGTTTTGAGCTATTGACTAAAACTCGAAACACCATCATAATGCAAAAATAAGCACCCCAACAAGGTTCTAAAATTGAGTATAAATTGATATCCCAAGTCACTACTACTTTAATTTATCCTAAATCATCAAAGCTTAAAAAACATGCAATTGAAGAACACTAATGTTCTCTCTTACATTCTTTTTTCTCTTTTTCTTGTGTCTATTGATGCCCATCATGTTTGCTTTTTATATCTCATCTTGTTTCACATCTAATTCTTGAAAAAATCGCTTTAACCAATGTAGCACCCCACTTCCATAGGGCATATTCCTGAATATACCATCGGTATTCGAGAACATACTCCACGAGAGTGGTGTGCTAGAATGGTCAGTCAATCGTACTCAAAAAATTTTCACACATCACACACATATTTCAGAAAACTAATAATCAAAAAGCCCATTTTATTCATAAACATTTTCATTTTTCCATATTACAATCAATATACATCTTATCAAAATTTCAATGGTCATTGGGGCCCATTACATATCTAAAACATTTTTAGTCATAATGTCATTACAAAATCATTCATATACGCATTGAATAGTACTTGTGAATACATAATTTAATACAAAAATAATGAAGTACAAATGCAAATGCCAACTGATCCCGACCTCTGTCTTTTATCTGAATGCAGTGGTTAGACTCTAATTTGTCTAACTGGAGATCTCCCTAAGCTTGAAATAAATGTTGTAATATTGGGTTAAGTTTTGCGAACTCAGTTAGCAGACCATGCTCAATGGCTCACTTAATCACATAACACATCAATTAATGTTATGATGTAATTCACATCATTTTACTAATCAACATATTAAATCACATATACTAGATATTCAATAAATTCATATTTCACATTCAGAAATCATTCAAACTATTTATTTCTATCATTTAAATCATACATTTCAAATACATATGTAATGCTTATGAGACTCACTTTCAATTGTTATTGTTGTGACCGAGTGCCTATAACTATCTCGTATCCATTGTGGATACCAGGCTCATTAATAACTATCCCTTATCTGTTGGGGATACAAGGCTCGTTTTACATAGTAAGCTAGAGGCTCATACTATATTCTGAGCTTTAAACTCTTTTTCAATTTATGAGCTTTAAGCTCTTTTTGGTGGCTACTCCAATCACAACGGCCTTTATCTTTCATAAATTTATGTAATGAAATACACTACATTCACATATTATCAAACAATCACTAGTGCTCAATTTTCCACATTCACATTCACATATATTCATCAGATCGATGTCCGACATTGAACAATAATGTTGAGAATCACTTATTTCAATCCAATTCACATACAATGAGCACTTTCTATATTCTCACATTTATCAAGCTCTTCGGGTTATTAATGTCTGGAATTGTATCAATCACAGTCACATTCGGTATTAATTTAATACAGAAATTTAAAACAGAACAAACAATGAAAGTAAGACCATCTTGGTCGACCCACAGTACGCTTTAAATTAGCATTAGCTTCCTTGATCCGAAAACGGCTGGATGCTGATGATCTATCCTGTATATCAACATTTTGCAATACACATATTGCACACACATTGTTTATAGCACAATTTCATAAACCTTCAATTATACACATATGTATATGTGTAATGTATAATGCATTGTCATATTGACAATCTCAGGTATATTTCCTTTATTTAGATCTCATAATCAATTAACATGTTTCAATCTTTCTTTAGTATCTAAAGAACTTTACTCACTTTAATCACCTCATTTCTCATCAACTAGGCTCATTCAAGATCTCATTCGAGTCTAATTACCTCATATGGAAACACAATAGTATTGATTCTTTCATTCAACAATCAAAGGACAACTCTTTACCTCCATAAGTCTGGACCCAATCATGGTGTCCCTATCACGATTATGGCAGAAACATTTTGGGGTGGCCACGATTGTGTTGTAAAGGTCACGATTGTGACAGAAACTATTTTTGCAGGTCACGATCGTGACAGAAACTATTTTCGCAGGTCACGATCGTGTTGTAAGGGCCACAATCATGCCCTGCATTTTTCTTCCTTCATTCATCAGAATTCAACATATATCATAACTTTAATTTCATACCAATTTTCCCATAATTCATATGCATTAATGCAATTTCATTCCATGCTAATTACATTACTCATTTATTGCATCAAACTGTCTAATCCTTAACTCGTTTGATTCAACGTTTCAAACTTAATCTCATCATTCATAAAATCCAATCTCCTTCCTTACTATGTCTTATTCATAATGTTTCAACCAATTCATTCATTATGTTATGTCCTCATTTAACACTCTAAACATCTCATATTTAGATACATTAGCATCAAACATGCTTTTCCTTAAAGGTATAACATCAAAATCAATCAAAACTTAGCTCACATTTAACTAACTTTTCCCACATCACTTATGTTCCTTTTAAGTCCTAATTAAGTTCAAAGACATCATAATTATATACCTCATCCTTAATTGGATCAACCATTGCATATTCACCATAGCACCATGAAAAATCACTGCCCACAATTGTGACAGAAACAATTTCCTAGTATTCTTGCAGTTTTCCCTTTTTTTTTTCTTGACAGATTTTTGGGCAGTTTTGTATGACCATTTTGACCTATACAATGAGGTTTTTAAGCAACACTTTCTTAAAATAAATTGTTCCTATATATCTTAAGTTTCTAATGACATCAAAATCATACATTTTGGTTCTGTATCATGCAAGTTATAGTCAAAATACTACAGACTATTCTCATACCTTGATAGAACACAATTCTCTACTTCAAGACAAATTTCAAGACTCTTAAGGACATAATTAAAATTCAGTTCCTTCACAAAAATTGTAGCATTATGTCTCTTGTTTAATCTAAATAAAATATCATCACATTTAGATTTCTAAAAGTCAAGATATAGCTAAATTACAGATGTATGTTCAGTAAAATACTTCATCTGGCATACTTCAGCACACATTTAACTTCATTCCCATCCTAGTTCATCTCTTTTACTTAGTCTATCATTTCTAACTCATGTCTTCATTATTTCTTCTTCATTCCTACTTCCACTTTAACTCAATATCATTCACAACAATTCGTGATCCATGTTTGATCACTAACCCAAAAATAGAACATATAACATTCATTCATAAATCAAATTTCTGCCCATCTTTTTGCCCCATTTTGGGACTCATTCTAACTCTAAATTATCTCTACGTCAATTTGAATCATTAATCAACATACACATAAAAGCAAGACATGAACATATCCCTCATTCACGTCCAAAATATATATATACACCATTTTATGCTCATTTAACCCTAATCTAACATCAATAAGTTTCATTTAACAAACCAAGAAGAGCAATAACATAATATTTACTTGTTTACTTCACCCTAGCTTTTCCATGCACCATTCGTTCATCACCATTTTAGGAAGGAAAGGTTGGGCTTTCATCAACAAAGTGAAGGCACAAATATATGGAGTGGTAAGGTTAGGAAAAATAACAAAGCTTAATATTGACGATTGAAGAGAAGAGAGTGTCATAAATGGTGGAGAAGAAGAATGAAGAAAATAAAGAACAAATGTAGAGAGAAGGAGAAGAAAACGTGTTTTGGCCAAAATGACAGACAACTAAAGTTTTCTTGCAATTGAAAAATTCGTGGATGGGTGTGTGGTGTCACTTGCCACATGTCACCATCCTATGGTTCCTCTTTATTAATCAGTCCATTTGTCTCCAATTTCTAGTCCAATTGTCTCCCAAATTTCAATGACTATTGTCATTAAATCCTATTACCACTTTTTAATCATTTCTACTACTATTTGATATATTCTTCTACTACCATTTATCGATTGTTCTGCCACTTGGCATTTTTCCTAGTCTATAAATACCCAAAATTCTTGAAAATTCTCAAAAATGTCCAAAAATTCTAAATTGATAATTTAATTTACTAAATCAATTTTCAGAACAAAATATTCACTATCTACCTCATAATCACATTAAATTAATCATTTATACCCAAAAAATGTCAAATGAGTGCATGAACAAATTATTGTAATGTGTGTAATGATCAAATTCACGTGTATGTATGTTATTTTATACATGAGCATGAAGTGCATTTCTCTATTATCTCATTACCAATTCTCATATACGGTATTTCCGGGCTCTAACCCTAATAATGGGAACGGGATGTTACAACCAAAGCATCTCCGTACCTACGTCTATAGTTGTAATATACTCCACCTCAGTCTTAAATAAGGTTGCACATTTTTGTTACTTAGATTGTCAAGAAATGACTCCCTTGCAAATATGAACAATATAAATTGAGCTTTCTGTTATCAAAATCACCAATGGTTGTGCATCGGGAGGGGGGTGGGGAGGAGGAGATTTTCAATTTGAAACAAATTAAAAACAAAATAAAATTGAATCTATGAAAATAAATCAAATTAAATTGTAACAAAACGATAAAGTCGATGAATAAATTGAACACCGATTCATTAGTTTCATCTCAGTCTAAGCACAATCTCACGAATGTTATTGAGTTATCATCTTTACTCCTCTTTCTAAACTATTGATCATGAATTAATAACAAGCTCTATTAATCTCAATTTTTCCTTAAATTTTAGTTAATTACGAAGCACTCGTTAATTAACCCTAACTATCAGAAAACCTAGAACAAGTTCTCTAAGTTTATCCAGACAGCAGCATTACAATTAAGAAAAACAAATCAATTTAAGCAATAATCACGCAAGCACGGATTATTTAACTTAAGCTACATCATTTCTAACAATTCAGTATTGTTAGTTACTACAAATGATCTTCTACATGACTAATACGTATCACATTTAAGATCTGGCAATGGGTAGTCATAAAAATGATTCAATAGAGGATTAAAATCATAATTATCAAAATACCCATTCAATTCGTTCAAAATAACATAATAAATATAAAAATAGAGTAGATAACGATAAACAACACTATATGTTGAATGCGCTCCTAGGCCTCAATTCCACCTCCGAATCGTTGTCAAGTAATTTAGCCTTTCATGAGTCTCCCAAAAAGATAAAGCTCAGCTCTTATTTCCATCCCTAACCAAAAACTTTGCTTTTCTCTTCTCAATGTCGTAGCTCTCCACTCTTCTCCTGTAATGTGATGGGACGAATTAATTGCCTAGTTTTTGGTCCACATGCCCTGTTCACTCACTCCTCTTCTTATTCTTCCTACCCACTCTTCTCTTCACGCCAGTCCCTTACCGCAGCTCCCTATCTTTCAAGCCACGCCAAGTTGCCTCTCTACTCTGGCCCTTCACTGTTGCGCCAGCCTCTCTTCATGCCACCCCCCTCTATTCCATCCACTAAGCCCCTTCACTATAGCATAATGTCTCCAATTAATTGTTAAGTTTTTGGTCCACACTTACTGTTCACGTATCCCTCTTCATAAACCGCAAGCTTTCCTTTTTCTTCTTTGTTTCATTCAGGTTACGCACTTCCTTCCTAATATACTTCAACTCCCACACTATTTCCAGCTCCACAAGGTTGCAACTCATCTTCTCTTTCACGATACACCTCTCTTGTCTCTTATATCTTTAAGCTACTATTCCTTCACTGTGCTACTATTCACGTATCTAGCTTTCGGATCTTCATTCTCTAACAAAGATGGAGCTTCGGTCTTCACTCCCTTCTTTCAGTTGTCCCTCATTTCTATTCTCTCTTTCAGCCCCTAGCTACGTTAAAACTCGAATGAATCAACTCCTTTCAAGTTTCCTTCACTCTAGCTTTGATTCTCTCTTCTCCAGCCTCTCCAACTGAAAGCCTGCCTACCTGACACACTCTCCTATCTTTTCTTTTCTTTTTTTTTGCTTTCCTTTAAGTTAGGTTTGTAGCATCATAAGACACGTACCTGAGTGATATCCGAGTATGTACCCTGCGAGGGTGGCATGCTAGAGCAGTCAACAATCGAACTCATTATAAAAAAAATTTTTCAAATCAATGCACGCATATACGGAAATCAATAATCAAATTGGGCCCATTCTTTCCTTTTGTAACATCAAAATATATTTATTATTGTTCTCATTTACAAACCTTTCCACTTTGGAAAGTTATTATAGACAGGAATAATCAAATATACATTGTACAAAAATTGCGGAATATGCAATTTGATACAAAATAAGAAAACAAATGCAGATGTGAACTGATCCCGACCTCTATCTCTTACTTGAATACAGTGATTATACTCCCGTTAACCTAACGGAGTAACTCTTTTGAGCCTGAAAAATATTACAAAATTTTGGGTGAGTTTTTACAAACTCAAAGAGTGACCATCGTCGATGGTTCACTCAATCACATACACGTATAGTTTGTATAATCACATATCACTTTGTGCACAATATTCACATTCTCATTCATTTACAAGTTAACAGGAAATTGCAATCATTCGAACATACATATTAAATGAATATGCAATGCACATGTGACTCACTTTCATTTATTACTTTATTGTGACCGAGTGCCTATAACTGTCTCGTATCCATTGTGGATGCCAGGCTCATTGATAATAGTTCCTTATCCATGGGGGATACAGGGCTCATTTTACATAGTGAGACTTTGGCTCTTATACACTTTCTAAGCTTTAAGCTCTTTTTTCACAATCTGAGCTTTAAGCTCTTTTTCAGATTCTAAGCTTCAAGCTCTTTTTCAGTGGCTACTCTAGTCATAACTGCCTTTATGTTATCATGCATTCATATAATGAAATGCATCACTCATATATGATCAATCAGTCACTTCATTTCACTTTACACATTCACTTTCACATGTCATCGGACCTTGGTCTAACATTTAACACTTAAGTTGAGAACTTATTTCTTCTCATTTACATACAAGTAGCACTTCAATATCACATTTATGCATAAAGTCTCGAACCTTCATTGTCTCAGTGGGCAAGTCTACACGTTGGTGCAGTTGTGGTGGCCGCAACAGTCCCTTGGCACGGTGGGTAGGCACCATCGGGGGAAAAATGGCCCGTTGGGCACCTTGGCATCAACATAGGTAAATCACATTCATATCAATTATATTTACATTGCATAATAATCATAACCATAGTCATTCAATGCAGGAATTGAAATCAGAGCAAACAATGAAATGAAATCATCTAGGACAACTCACAATACGCTCCAGATTAGCAATTGCTTCCAAGATCTGGAAATGTCTGAATGTGGACATTTATCCCGCACATCAATATTATGCAATATACACGTTGCACACACATTAATAATTGCACAATCTTAAGTATTCATTTATGCACAATTGAATATATGGACTATGTACAATGCATGCTCAATGATAATCCCAGGTATATTATCAAATTTCAAATTTTATCTACATTCTCATTTTATAACTCAATTACTGGACATTCCATTTTTAGCATTATTTGCTCTCACAGCCGCCAACCCTCACTAAATTTTATTCAATACCCATTTCTCATTTCCTTTGAATCACAACTACAATCAAATAAACCTCTACATTTCCATTATACACATGTATTTGGTCTTTTAATAGCAACAATTCATTCACTAATGTTATTCTAACATTATATAATCAAACAATATCCAAACTCTCATTCTTTCTTAGAAATTCTCTAAAATTCCAAACCTTCGAGTCTATTTTTCTTATTCATTCTAACAAATAAAATGAAGTAATTTGTCAACACTTTCTTCTAGAAAAATGTTCTCCATTGTCTTAAGTTGCTAATGACACCAAGAGTATTCAATTTAGTTTATTATTTCAAAAGTTATACTCCAAATATTTCAGACTATTCATAAACTAAATCAATATCCTGTACTAAATATCAGTTAAGAAATTTGGAATTCTAGAGACAAAATTAAAATTTGATTTCTTCAAAACATTTGTAGCCCTATATCTCTAGTTTTTTCCAAATCAAAAATCATCCTAATTAGATAACTATAGATCAAGATATCATCAAAATACCAAAATATGTTCAAGCTGTACAGGAACGCGACAAAGCCAGGAGTTGGTCGCGGCGAACTTTTCCGGAGAAGATAATTCCTAATGAAATCCTGCAAGTTGGTCGCAGCGAACCAAGGAGTTGGCCACTACGAACTTTTCTAGAAAGCAGTAAACAGGATTCATCTTCCAATTTTTCAGATTTTATAACTTCCAACATTTTACATCTACCCTACTTTATACCTAGATCACCCTTTCTACTTTATTTCCTCTTCATTCTCTACTCCATTTCAACTCAATATCATTCACAAGCAACTCATGATCCATATTCCATCATTAACCAAAAATGGAACATATACATGTACCCATTCGTCATCAATTTTCTGCACTCATCCAACAACATTTTAATGATCATTCTACTTCATTCATCACTCACGACACATATATAAAAAATGGCATAATCAAGTCATCAATCTTAATATGCTCATCATTCTAGCTTCATTTAACCATACCCTTGATATTTAAAACATCACTTACTTGATTTAACTTCAAATTCTTCAAGAAAACCAAAAGCCCCAACTTCTCCTACAACTCACGTACATCATCATAGAGATTGGGAGGTTGGGTCTTTAATGAGAAATGAAGAAGAGAGCAAGATAGAAGCAGCTAAAGATAGATGGAAGCAAAGTGTAACATTGATGATAGTTAGGTGAGTAAAATCGCGGGAGTGAAGACAGATAGAAGAGAAGACAAGAAGAAGAAGAAGAGGGTCACGAAAATGAGAAGGAAATGAAGAAGAGAAAGCAAGTGACAGACAATAATTAAATGGTCTTTCAAATAATTAAGACCATCGTGGGTTATAAGATAAAGGCATGGCTTGGCAAGTGACATCCATTTCCTATTGGTTCACAATTGGTTCTTTTATTAAACTAGTCCATTCAACTCCAATTTCTACTCCAATTGTTTCTAAATTTCAATGACATAAGTCATTAAACTCCAAAGTCATTTATAAAAAATTTGCACTCTCATTTGACATTTATTTCTACTGCCATTCCTCAATTTTTCTGCCACTTAGCATTTTTCCCAGTCCAAAAATTACTTAAATTTTCATAAATTTCCTAAAATTCACCAAAAGTTCTAAATCACTAAATACACTCTCTAATTCAATTTTCAACATATAAAACCACAATTCTCAATATAATCACATTTACAAATCAATTATACCCAGAATTCGTCAATCAATTCATGTACAAATATTTTCTTATGTGCAAAAGATTCAATATTCACGTGTGTGTATGCTAACAATATACATGAGCATAAGATGCATTTTTCTTAATTTCTCATTAATCTCACATGTACCATATTTTAACCCTTTGTATGGAAAAGATGTTACAAGGTTTCCCAAAAAAGAATCAAGTGGACTGGTGTCCTTTTATGCTACCTTCCAGTCATCCCTATATCCTTCTATTCAAGCATCTTTTACCTGTTTTTAGTTTACACTTCAACACTCCTCATACATCTGTGTTTTACTTCATGTTGTATGTGCTGCATTTTGGCTAGACTGCTTCCCCTTTTCTTATGTCGTTTTGCTACTCACCATAATCTATGCACCTCGCATTCTTTTCTTCAATTTCTTATCTCCTTCTTGTTGTTAATTTCTTTCTCCATGCTCCATGAATCAATAGAGTATGGACATTGAGAAAATGAATTTAATAAAAATGCTTCCAGGTCACTTTAGTTCTTTTACTTTTGAAATGTAGCGAAGATCAAATATGAGCTAAAAATGAGTATCTTAAGCACTTTTAAGGCATTAATCACTAAGTGTAGAAGATAAAATAGTTCAACATTTAAACACATATCAGCCAACCATGCCTACGTTTGTGTACCCTTCTAGAATTGACTCACCAGGAAAGCACAATCTCAATCTAGAAGTGCTCCACAAGGACCTAAGGATCCACTTCACTACTTCGTGTTAAACCTTTCACATAGTGGATAAATAACTGCTCACTAGCCCAATAGCCTATTCAATATGTGTCATAATTCCCTCCATGAAATACATCAAATAACCAATAATAGAGGAATATAGAATAGAGGATATAATGGCTTTATCCTTTCCAGTGGTAGGAAAAGCTTCATTACTCAACTTGAAATGAGCTGTTGATAATATGCTAATCGATTTACAATGCTTCATATCAAACTTTTTATGCACCTGTTCATTTACTTTTCTTGTGACAACCACAACTTTTTGACCTTCCCATCATAAGTAATTTTCATGCCCAAAATATATTTTATAGGATCCAAATATTTCATGTTAAAGAACTTGGACAGACCCTCGTCAACCTGCAAATAATGCCAGCATCTAGTCCCACTATCAACATATAATCAATATACAAAAAAAAGATATTCAATTTTCCATTAGAAAACTTTTGGATATATATAAAGGTCAGCTAAAGTTCATTTATAGCCATTTTCAGTCATAAATGAGTCAAAAATTTTCAATACCACCACCTTGGTGACTATTTGGTCCTATAATGACTTCTTCAAACTAAATCCTCTTTTGTTAAATCCTTGAACCTTTTTGGCTACTCTATACAAATTTTCTCATGCAAGTTGCCATGTAAAAAAGTAATTTTCACATCAAGTTGTTAAAGTTCAAGAAAAAATTGGCAATTAAAATCAAAATTAGTGCAAATAGAAGTCATCTTAACCACTAACAAAAAGATCTCTTCAAAGTGGAAGCCCTTTCTCTTATTGTATCCCTTCATCACTAATCTTGTTTTACACTTCACCAACTTGTCACCATCTATCTTGATCTCAAACACCCATCTATATTCAATGCCTTCTTGTTTTGGGAAGCTTCACTAACTCATAGGTTTCTTTCTCTTTCAAGGAATCCACCTCCTCTTACATTACCTAGATTCAACAGTCTTTGTCTTTAAATGACTAAAACTTTTAGAAATTCTCTAGCTCCCCCTCAACAATAGGAGATAATTTGAACTTAGGTATCTTGTCAAAAGCTTTTGGTCTCTAGTTGACCTTTGAAGTTGTTGCTCCCCCAACTCATGATGTTCATGTACTTCATCTACATCATCTACAAGATATGGCTCATCAACATTAGGTTACACCTAATTATTATCATCATATATTAGCTCATGCTCCTTACCCTCTTCATCTGTAAGCTGAATAAAAAGAGTAGAAACAGAAGAAACATTTGTAGCACCATAAGATAAACTATTAGAAGTAGTCTTACCTTTTTTGTCAGGATCTGCACCCATCTCTTAATTATAAAAGACTATGTCCCTTCTTTTGATAATTAACCTAATTTTTTATCACCATACCGAACAAATATACAAGGAATAGTCTTAAAATCAAGTTTCAATCTCTGTTGCTTTAGCACATGTTTTAAAACCTTGTATATGAACACCCATAGATATAAATCAAAAGGGTCATTTTATATTAGTAATCTCTCAAAAATATGAAGACCTAAAGGAATTGATGAATATCAATTGTTCAAATATATAGTGGTCCTAACCTTCTTGCCTCAAAAAATCTTCAATAGGTTGGACATTATAAGTGTGCATCGAACATTCTCTACAATGATTCTATTCATCCTCTCCAAAACAACATTATGTATGAGGGACCAAGTTCTATCTTCTCATGTCTTTTTCCATGCCTCTCACAATAATGTTCAAACTCGTTAGTGGTGCACTCTCGACCATTGTCAATTCAAAGATACTTTACTTTTCTCTCTATCTCCCTTTCCACTATGACATAAAATTCCTGAGAAGTCTTAAACAGATAGAGTTTTGCTTTCAACATATAATCCCAAGTTTTATATGTAACACCATCAATAAAAGTAACAAAACATTTTTTTTAACTACTAAAGACTCCACCTCAATAGGATCATACACATCAAAATGCACCAATTTTAACTTAGCAATCTTTTTAGTGGATCTTCTGTAAAAAGAAACTCGATACTGCTTTCTGGCCAATCAATGATCTTAGGGGTTGAGAAAAATAGTAGTGTTTATAAGAGATTTACTAGTAAGAAACTTGATCTCCTTCTCACTAATATGTCCCAATGTAAGGTGCCTTAAGTTTAGAGAAGTATTCTCTTCAATGGTATGCAATTCCCCACCACACACCTTCAAATATGTCTTATATAAGGTACAACACAACTTACCACGAGCAACTATCATTGTTTCCTTAGATCACTTCCACTTGTAATTCCCAAATATGTGTCAATACCCTTCTTAATCAGGCACATTAGCAGACAACAAATTGAGGCGCAAATTAGGAATATGTCATACATCTCTCAAAATTAAGATGCGCCCAACATCAATCTGAACCCGAACGTCACCTACGTCAACAATACTAAGGTAACTCTATTTACCCATTTTAATTCTGTCAAATTCACTACTCCTATAATTGGTACCCTCTCTAGAACACAGTGATAGGAGGCTCATGTATCAACAAGCCACTCAAACCTAGGTCACTAATATGAAAACATTCACCTGTTGCACAAATCATTAACACTTCATCATTTGTGCTTAAAATTATTTGTTGTAGTGTTTTTATTGTCTCCATTTTTCTTATTATCTTGCTTTTTTATCTCTCTTGCACTTATCGCAAAACTTCTTAGACTTTCCATGTCCTTTGGTACCTCATACTCTTGCTTCTTCTTTTGCTTTCTACAACAAGGGCTTGTATGTTATCAACACCCACCTCCTTTCTACTAGTCTCTTCATTGAATATACTTTCTTTGATCACATCCAAAGAAAGCACACCATATGGAGTAGAGCTATTAGTAGTTACAACCAAGATTTCCCAATTATCCAGCAATTAACTCAATAAGAACAAGGCTTTTAGCTCATCATCAAGGATGATTCTCATGGTTTTTGACTTATTGATAATGTTCTAAAAGTTATTAAGGTGTTTAAACATTGATTTTTCCAGTCTTGAACTTCAAGTTTACAAGTTTCTTAATCAAGAAGGCCTTATAATGGCGGTCTTTCCATCATAAAGACCCTCTAATTTCTTCCATAACTTAAATGAATTAGTCTCTTCAGCTACATGATTGAGTATACTTATATCAATGCACTGTCTAATAGTATTTAAGGCCTTTTGTTTCATCTTTTCCCATTCTTTATCTGGCATTTTTTCTAGTTTAGATAAGACTTCATCTTTATTACTTTTGTCTAGATTAATTGGGTCATAGAAATCTTTGCAATACAAATGATCTTCCATCATGAGTCTCCATAATGAGTAGTTGGTCAATTTAACCATAGAACTATAATCATTATCTATACTTATGACTCTAATACCAATTGTTGGTGTTCAAATATTAATACCCACAAGATCAATAAGAACAATCAACCAATATCAAGCACCTCAGTCATGACAAATAATCATCCCAAGCAATATAAATGATGGAAAAAAAATAGAATACCAACTTACATGAAAAATCCTCTAATTTGGAGGGAAATTTTACCGATCAAACCATGCAGTAAATTCATTAATTAAATAGCAAACTTACAAGAGTTGAGGTTCCAAGCTATTGAACACAACTTGAAACACCATTATGATACAACAATAATAATAATCTAATAAGGTTCTAGAATTGATTATAAATCGATATCCCTGAAGCAATATTACTCCATCCTAATTCTGAATCATCAAACCTTAAAATTTTGCAGTTAAAGAACATTGTTGTCTCTCATGTTCTTTTTTCTCTTTTTCATATGTCTATTGATGTCCATCATGTTTTCCTTTTATATTTCGTAAAAATGGAGTTTTTATACCAAACACAATAACTCACACAGGTGTATTTAGTACCTTGTCCCTCAAACTCACTTTAATTATCAGACAATCATAAAGATACATGGTCATAGAAACTTGTATGGACATGTCCAGTACCACATGAGCTTGTCTGATCTCTACACGGGCGAAACATTGTCCTTCAAATTGTACATAGTTACAAGAACATAAAGGGTCACACACACAACTGTATCTACTAATAACACAGGTATATTTAATCCCAACATAGGCAATGTTCAACTCCAATATAAGCATGTCAACCAGAAATAGCTTCAATTTATCAATTTTCTGCCTTTCAATCTATGAAGGCATCTAAGACTCGCGAAGTTCAATTTTGTGATATTGATCAAGCAAATATTTATAAAATGGATATGGACCCACAACATATATATATATAATTAATCTCACGGTTCTATAAAAACTCTTACTTGAATGTAGAGTAAAGTAGTTAAATACTTTTAGATTTCTTTCATTAAATAACTTTATTTATATATATATATATATATATATATATATACTTGAATGTAGAGTAGAGTAGTTAAATACTTTTAAATTTCTTTCATTAAATAACTTTATAGAACAGTGAGATTAAAAGTTCTTTTACCAGAAGGTACTTATTTCAACCTTATGAATTCCGTATCGTACCAGTCGATGCCGAATAGTACATATCATACCGGTCAAAAATGGTACCGGAATATTAATTTTGGCATTGAGTTTAAATATTGATTGGTACCGGAAATTTTAAAAAATATAAGGACTAAGTTGTAAAATTTTCAAATTTTAATTTAAAAAAAATCAAAATTTTTGAAAATTTTTTAGCGTCTCGCATCTTTCCCCCTCCCCCTCTTCTTTTTTTCAAATATTTTTTAATTTGTTGTTTAGTTAAACTTTTATTATAATTTTTAATTTTTTATTTTTAAAATAAAATAAATAATTTATTACTAATAACAATTATACATAATACATTAAATAAAAATTAAAATTTTTTATTTAAATTTAAAATTATTATTTACAAACTAATATTTACTTTATATATTTTGAATTATTAAATCAAATTTTTTTGAAATATATATATATAATATTTTTTAATTTAATTATATTTATTAATAATTATTAAATTAATTTCACAAATTAAATTAAATTAAATTAATATATTTATAATTTTATTAATAATTAATTTTAATTAATCAAATATATAATATATTTAATTGATAATAAATTAAATAATATATGTTTTTGTTTCATGATTTAATTCTACTTGATTGTTTACTTATCACGAACTATTATTGTAAATTATAATAATTTGAGAGTTAAGAATATTTATTATTCTTTTTGTTTGAAGTTTTGACGTAATTATAATTTATTAGATAATGAAAATTGAAATTGTAATATTTTAAATATTTTATATTGTTCTTAATTTTATATTTTTTGATAATAATTGTCTTTTTTATATAAATTGTAGTTATTATTTATATGTGAAATATCTGAAAATTATTATTATTTCATATTAATTGTGATTGTTATTTATTATTTTGATTTTTAGAGACAAAGTTAAAAATATACGGTACAACTGTACAATATGACAATGAACTATTTTGCAATTTTTTAAAAAATTTATGAAATATTTTATAAATTTTAAAAATTACCCAAAACGATATCCGGTATTAACCGGTATCTATACAGTACTATATCAGAAATCAATCTATACTAAATCCGATATAGTATTCGTAACTTTGACTTATTTATACATGTAATTAATATACTATCTTCCAAAATTAAAAAGAAATCATGTCGCGCCGCACAATATGCTTAGTTCTGCACCATCACTTCTCCACCATCACTTCTCCACCACGTAATTGGTTCTAGACACACTTCAGTGATCCCCTTGAATAAATGATGGTAATGGAATCGGAAACCATTCCAGCTCCTGATTTTTTTTAGTGGAACGATACGATTTCAGCTGCGAACCAATCTCATTCACAATCCTGAGGACCATTGTTGCTTCCAAAAACACATGGCACTATTGAATTGAATTCCAAAGAAATGAGGCCTGTCCAGGACTACAGGTCTTCGTCTTTCAACTCACTCTCTAGCTAGAAATCGAGCTGATGGCTCTTTACACGCATTTATAGCAATAGCCATCGACGATAACTTTCAAGACTACAGTTCTTCGTCCTCCAACTCACTATCTAGCTAGAATTCGAGCTGATCTACCTTTCAGCTCTTTACACGAATGCGTGTACATCAATATAATGTCCTTTAACATCAACTTCGTTTTAAAGCAACGTCTAAATTTTGTTATTTTTTCATACATAAATTGTTAAGTAAATAAAATAATTTTATAAAATAGATGTATTGAATAAATTATTTCACACTTTAACAAAATCAATTTAAGAAATTAATAAAAAAAGTAATATCATAGGCTGGTTATTCTTTTGTACAAAGTTTCAAAGAGTGGTTAATATTGAATAAGATTAATGAAAAAACTTTTAAGGGCATGTAAATCTTATTCACTTGTACAAAGTCTTGAGTAGTCATTTCAATGAATCAGAGCTATGACCCTGTGTTAAGATGCTCCTAGTCTTTTGTGCAACGTGTCGAGGAGTCATCAGTATTAAAATCCATGACCTTGTTTCAAGGAGAATTTCGGAAACTCCACCCGAACCAGTCTGGCCAACCCGAAATTGACATTCTACATATTTTAAGTTTGATATATTAATCGGGATAACGCCCTAGGTGCTCATAAACCAAAAACAACATCTTTCCATGGACCCTGCTACATTGATTAATTGGTTGGTGAATAATTGACTGCATGCCCACTCGCACGAACGAAGAGTTAGTTAATAGTTCCAGAGTTTTAGCCGGTGGGAGTTGGGACAATGCGAAACAGTGCGACCCTTTTCTTGGACCACCGAGCTTTTGGATTTAGTGAACCTAAAAGGAATCATTATGAGGAGGTGGGGTTGTTTCTATTATTGATCAAAAGAAAACGAAATAGCTTGGATTTTGCTACAGCTTTTGTGGGCTCTATTCGAGAGGATGATGAGAGATTGAGCACAGATTGTGCTATGTATATTGCATGGACATTGGACAACGTCCCAACGGAGGAAATCTAAAGCTTTTGGTTTTGGGTTTGCCCAAAATTAATCGATACCATACCCGCAAGAAATATTATAAACCACATGCCTTAAAAGCCTGTCAGAAGCATCCATGGTGCGTACTCTTCCCACGTGATGATATCACAGTAATGCAATTTTTTTTACACAAAATGATACCAAAGTATATTACTATAAAGGACTGGTTTTTGGAATCTAGTGCCGTCGAAGTTACACGAAATTCCCACGTAAAAAACAGGGACTGAAATTGTCCATGGCCTGCTATGAATGGGGTCGATAATGTCGGAAAGATAATATATAGGGTTGGACTACGTTAAGCGACACAATATCTGGCAAGATAGTCTGAATTTTTACAATAGTATCAAAAAGCTTACGTAATCAAGTGGTTCCGAGTTCAAATCTTACCATTTACTTAATTAATTCAGAGCAAGATAGAGTTAGCTTGTGTAAATTTCAAGTTCAAAAGATTTTTACTTGAGGGGGTGTGTTAGTGAATATATAAAGTCAATTAACTTGGCCTCACACAATAGCGTAAGCTATTGTGATGAATGGTCGCTTAACATGATATTGCGTGAGGTCAATTCAATTAGTTTTATATATTTACTAACACATCCCCTCAAGTAAAAACCCTTTGAGCTTGAAACTTGCACAGCTCACTTTATCTTGTGCTGAATTGATTTGACGATAAACAGGTGGGTGGTAGAATTTGAACTCTAAACTGTTTAGTCATAAAGGTTCTGATATCACATTAAGCGACCATTTTATCACAATAGCTAACATAATATCATAGCCTTTACGACCAAACCGTCTAGAATTCAAATCCTATCACCCACCTATTTATCGTCAAATCAATTCAATACAAGGTAGAGTGGACCTGTGCAAATTTTAAACCCAAAAAGCTTTCACTTAAGAGGGTGTGTTAGTGAATATATAAAACTAATTAAGTTAGCCCCATATAATAGCTTAAGTTATTGTAATGAATTGGTTACGTAAGAGATCTTGTACAATAATGTCCCTCTAGAAAGACATGCTCATATTCGTCTCTGTACTGGGACATGAAAATTGGAATTAGTTTTGACATAATTATTGATTAAATATATGTATATATATCTGCCTGAATTATGCCATATATGTAACAGAAACATTAGCATTCGTTATAATTATACAATTTATAACAAATAATGTAATATCACAGATATTAATATGCATAAAAAGAACTTACACTAAAAATCCCTTAATAAATATAGGAAAAAAAGTATGGACAAAGCGTAAAAAAAGAAAAATTAGAAGAAGATATCACAATCCACACTAAAAATTAATATACAAAATTATGAAAAACATATTTTAGAATATATAAAATCTTAAGTATATGCGTCATTTTATAGCCTTAACGAAGAATTCTAATCTCGCTCACTTTCAATGTTGGAGAGAAAAACCAACAGGTGGTACAATTGCCAAAACTAAGTACTATTTGTACTTGAGGTGTAATTTTAAGGGGACGGTTAGTTCGCATAGAGGAATGGGAATGAATATAGTGAAGAATGGGAACGAATATTATCATTATAATTTATGATGGTTGATTAAGAGAAAGGAATTATTACTATTACCATTGACTGTGGTTGGTTTGCAAAAAATATTAAGAAATAAATTTATTATATTTTAATTTTAATTAATTATATGTTAATTAATTAATTACAATATATTGATTAATTAATTAATTACAATATTGTAATTAATTAATGAATTATATTTTGATTAATTATATTGTAATTAATTAATTAATAATGATATTTTAATTAATGATATTGTAATCAATTATATTTTAATTAATAATAATATTTTAATTAAATAAGTAATTATAATTTTATAATTAATGAATAATTATATCTTAATTAATTATATTTTAATTAATTATAATGTACTTAATTGATTAATAATGATATTTTAATTAATTACACTGTAATTAATTATATTTAATTAATTAAATTAATTAATTATAATATTTTAATTATAAATGAATTATATTTTAATTAATTATAATATAATAAATTAATTATATTATATTATAATTAATTAATCAATTACAGTATAATTAATTAAGTTGATTTTGTAAGAGTTGAATTATTCAATCAATGAAGTTAATATCTATTATTGTGTGATGGTCTGTACACATTTAGATATTCATTTTAGAATATTTATATTTTTTATTTCTTTTAGAACTGTTAGAAACATGTAATTAATTGAGTTATAACATTGTCCTGCAATTTTTGTTTTATGGATTAAATATCTATATGTTTCTCATGTATCATTAGCCTATAGAAGTCAAATACATCAAGGAATGACTCTCATTCCTCTCATAATGGAGAGGAATGGAGTAATGGTCAAAATCAAGGAATGATAATATTAGCTATCCAATCATAACTTCTTACCAACCATTATTTTTCATTTCATACCCGTTCCTCCTTTCTCATACCTACTAAACAAACATGCCTTAAGTAGCGAGAGTTTTACGAAAACTTTCATTGATGAATAGCTAGTTCAATAAGTTGGAATTGAGTGATACGTAAAGTAAATTGTTGTTGTTAGAAATTTACAAATGATGTCATCATCTCGAATTAAAAAGAAACATATATACAAAGTGAATTATATGTAAAGATAGGACTTATAATTTAATTTTTTAAATTTTAGATTAAAATATGATGTATCAGTTATATATAGACTCATTTGAATTTAATCCGGTCTTAATGAAATTTAGCCTTTGTTTGCAATTGAATGAGCATGGCTTCAAAGTTAATAGTAATTTCAGAAATGCTAACATTTTCTCTAAGAATCTGTTTATTGACTAAAGTAACAAATTTTAGTTAGTCATTATATCCACCGTGTTCATGAGTTAAAGCATGAAGAGTTAATAACCTTTAAAAATAATTATCATCGTAAGCTAGTAAATCAATTTCATATAAAAATGTCTTCTAATTTTTGTTTTTCGTAAGACAAGAAAATGACATTTAATTTCCTAAGGGTCTTATAATAAGCATATTTACAATTTATAACATACAAATAAGAGTTTATTAGTGATTGCGAACTCTTTTATTAGAAAAACAAAATCATATTTAATTTGAGAACTTACTTTTCAAGTGAAAGGGATTTTCTGCGCTTGCTTAATAACACTAGCAATAAAAGACAAATAATTTCATTTTCTTGACTTTTAACACCCGCAATTTTCGCTGCCTTGCCAAATCTTTCTATCTCTTTCCAGGTATCCTTCAGATTCGAGCCAATTTTGCCTTCTGGAGTTATTCAAAGGAAAGGGTGATTTGTATTTCATCTAAAATTGTTCCCCCAATATTCAAAACCATATAAAAAGAAACGTGTTTTTTAAATTAAAAATTGAAATATCTAATACAAGAAAAATGGCCGTCCCTTCAACTCAACGCTTTCAGTTTTCTCCTTGGCAATCAGTGGTTCTTTTGTCATATGGTATCAACCGCTAAGTGGGTTTGTACCCCCTATTAATTTTTTGTGTTTAAAATCTTACTGCCTAAGAAAGAAAAATCAATTAGGTTAATCTTTTAGGTAGTCTCATTGCATAAGAAAATAAGACAATTAGGTTAATATTTTAGGTAGCACCACATTTATTACATTTCAATCATATTAAACAATGTTTATAACTATTGCATCGTATATTAATAATTTCATTAATATTATCAATGTTAATAAAAATGTGATAAAATTTAACTAGTTTGTCATTATTAATTATATCAATAAATAATAAAGGTGGATGGAGCTCGCCTACCAATAATAAGATTGTTAGTACACCTGAAATTGGTATAATTTTCGATTGAAGCTATGCATAATTTAACTTGCATAAAGAATTCTTTTAGTAATGACATATGTTTCAAACTTTGTCATACACCCCTTTAACTAATTGCTTATGTAAACCAATCGGTAATCTAAAAATAACGAGTAGATTACACGATGATTCTAGCATTAAGTTTTCATAAAACCGTAAAGAATTAAGCCTTGGCGTTGCGTTCTTTCTCACAGTCTCCTAGGTCATAGGCACGTGGTTCTTATGTGTGGCGTTCGGAAGATCACCTTCAATAATGGAAGATAAAGGTGGCCCCATCCAATTAATAGCATAGGGTTGTACTTACACCCCTCGAGGAAGCATTGAAATTGCTTTGAGAGGATTGCATCCACGCATCGTTAAATGTTCAATCCTAAAACATGCACGCTTATCAATGCAGTACAATGAACTTCACTCCTCAATCTTTAGGTTATATTTAGTTGAGGGGTTGAGAGTGAAATGGAATGGAACGTAACATGCTTCTATCGTTTAGAAGGAAGTTTTATAATAGAATAGAATGGAATGAGATAGAAGCGGAGGTTTTTATGTTACATTTCATTCTATCCTGAACAGTAAAAATAAGAAATCTCCGATTTGAGAGGTTTAAGATGGAACGTAAACTAATAAATACAAACTACCTAATATACCTTTAATAATATTTCGTAATACCAACTGTGACCAAATCATATTATTATATTAAATAGAATTAATATATTAAATAGAATAGAATATTATTTAACATAATAAATTTTATTAAATAATTAATAATATTATTTTTATATTATTAATAATAAATTGTATATAATTAA
>JAOSBN010000006.1:35478705-35500624 GCA_027563595.1 Erythroxylum suave | reverse complement strand
TCCGTCGGCGATATTTCAATCAACTCCCCGACGGATTGGTCTCGTCCGTCGGTGAAAATTGTTGTTGTTCAATTTTCCGACGGTAAATTAGATTCCGTCGGTATAAATACCGACTGTATCGGTACCGTCGGTGTGTTGCCGTAGGTGATAAAACGCGGGAGAGTTTCGCGCATTTTTTTCCGACGGATCTATATTGGCGTCGCTATATTCTGTCGGTAAAATTTGCAATAAATTTCTGTTCCGACGGACCTTTTTTTCGTCGAAAATGTTCCCATTATAGCGACAGAACTAGTCGTTCCGTCGCTAGTTTCCGACGGAACTACTTCCGTCGGAAAATTTCCGCCGCTATTTGTTCATTTTCTTGTAGTGCCATCTACTAGCATCATCAATAAAAATTAATGCTTTGAACTAAATTATTAAGGTTTTATAAGGTTGATCACTAAATCAAAAAATTTTGTGGGCACTGAATCGAAAAAATCTCATAAGGTTGAGTACTTTAGGATTAATTATCCCAAAAAAGAAAGTTAAAGAGAGAGAAAATGTAAATCTTATTTTATTAGAAGTTTATCTTGATTAAAATTCAAAGGGATTCTTCTATCTTCATCATAGATAAAGGTATGTTAGTTCCTTTTGTGAATGTTATTATATTCTAAAAATCTTAGGAATTATAGATCTAATATTTAAAGCTTTACATATATTATGATTACCTACCCACCATGCACAATTACAAGGGTCAAACTTATATAATGCAAAGCATTGCAGAGATGCACTCATCTTTCTTTTTTAGGAAAAATGTTAAAAGATTAAACAAAATAAAACAAAGGATACAAAGACTTGACGTAGAATCCCTTCCGATAACTTTCTTTTGTTTTTCCTTATCCTTTTCTTATCTTTTGTTATTTTGTAAAAAAAAATTAAATGTGATGACTATGAAATTATTCAAAATAACAAAATTTATATGTGATGATTATGAAATTATTATAACTGCCATCGTAGTTGAATAATTATTATGAACATAATGTGATAACTAAATACTCCTTATCATATATGTCTAGTTTTTCATCTCCCACTAGCACATAATAAAATTAAACGATTAGATTTTTGTAGTTCTTATATTTGTCTAATAATCCATGCGACTACTACACAACAAGAGTATATTACCATATGTTTGTTAGGAATATAAAACATATCAAATAATAAATCGATCATTAAATAAATTTAGTATGTTATAACTTAGCTTATTTATTACATCAATTATCATCTCAATTCCATTATATAAATACTTTGTATTCATATCACCTTCTACATATAGGGTAGACTTAAGATGAACTCGAATTTATAATGATCTTCCTTTTTTCTTTAATTTTCTTTTTTCAAATATTTTGTTATATGAAATCATTTATGATTTTTAATAACATTCTAAAATAACAGTAACTAACTCAATTATATGAAATTACAACCCACTTAAAGAGAGTATTTTAATTTTAGATTCACCCAGACCTAAGGATCATCTTATAATATAAACTGATAATATGATTTATATTAACCTAATTGATTGGTTATGCACATGTAGTATGATTCATGTGTTATAATATTTACTCTCTTTTATCAAACCATATCTCTTACCTCACAATACCATACAAATGATATTTTAAGCATATATAATACCTAACTTGTTCACTTGTTTACTCATGTAATTCATTTTTTAGAAATCGCACTTGGCATATTAAGACAAATTAGGTGAAGACATCATTTCTTTAGGTTACACCACTACTATAACTCTTTTTACCCTTTAATATACTTCACATCAACATTAGTGTTTTAAGATTTAAGCCCTTGTTTATCACTTAGAGTAATAGATTAAAACTTATCTCATATCTTCATTCCTACAAAGTGATGAACGCAATTACCTATATGAGAAGGTATCTCGTATCTATCTGACAAACTTTTTATATCTAAAATTGAATATTCAATATTATATTTAAACACTCATTTTAGAACAAAACACTCAACTTGAAATCAAGCATTCTTATACTTCTTGAACTTAATTTTGTCAAACATTTATTCTAACAAATAACATATAATACTAAATTAAACATACGTTGCTTCAAATACTCAATGACAAATAAAACATCATTTTTTAATAACAAATAATGTTAATATTTGTATGGATAGGGTTGTCAATAGGTTAATTCGAGCTAAGCCTAAGGCTGCTTGAGTCATATCCTAAACCCCTTAAAAGTAGCCCAAACCTAGTCCATAGCCTGATTAGGCTTCTAACAGTTTGCAACCTCTCAAAGCCTGAACTACCTAGCTCCCATTTTTATCTAACCCAACGTATCAAAGCTCCAACTAATGTATATTGAACCCTCTCTAACTCTCTATTGCTAAAGATCCAAAGTTTCTACCATCAGAAGTAAATTTGTCAACTAATTAACTGTAACTAGTACTAAGCATTGAATGGATAATGCAATCCTTAGAAATTTCATAATTACATGATAAGATATGCATGCAAAACTATTTTTGAATTTTTCATCAATCAATCAAATGAGTTTCAACTGAAATTAATAAACATAAAGAGATTATAAGCCAAGAGACATACTAAACAGTTTAAGGTTAAGAGGAAAAGATGGCAAACGAGAGAGAGACTAGCTTCAGAAATTTGAGAACAAGATCAGATTTATTGCTTTATTGAGAAAAAAAATGAAATTTACTAGCTTTACTAGATCTACTTCAAGACAGTTGGAGGTAGAGGATGACTTTGCTAGTCACTATGGTTGTTATGTAGTTCACTAGTCACTGGCATTATCATTATAAACTGGCCATAATATGGAGTAAATCTTGATGTCTTTTCTTCTTTTTCATACGAAAAAATGATGTCATTTTGATATATTAAAAAAAAAGTCTTAGTAAGAATTTTGTTGAGATGTGGGGTTTAAGGAGATATAAAAGTACGAACTTTCCTCCTAGCTAAAGAGAGATTATTTATGATAAACTCAGAGAAAAAAGATTTTTTAAAGCGATTGAAAGAAAACAACAAACAAATATATAAGCAAATAACCACATAAATAAAAATAAATTAAGATAAAAGTAAATAAATAAATAAAAAGAAAGAAAACAAATAAAAAAATAAAATAGCTAAAGGAATAAGTGCTACAAATAAAAATATTTAGGCTAACTAAAAGACACAAGAATTGAAGGAAAATATTTAAAAGGCTTATGAAAAGAATGACCTCTCTGTATAGGTCCTTTATTCGTATCCTAGTTCCTTAAAGTTTTTTTATGAGAGTTAGGTCTTCAGTAAGCTCTAGTAAGGCCATATTGTTCCTAATCACCTCCTCCTAATTCTTTTTAAGGTCTTTCTTTTCTTCTCTTATAGTCCTTAAGTATAATCTTCTCGCATCTTCACAATGGGATGTCAGGATGTCTTCTCTCAATATATCTAAACTACTTTAGTCCCGTCGCTCTTATTTTACAATCGATGTTAGCCACCATAACTTTTCTCTTACCGTTTGATTCCAAACTTTATCTGTTTTTGTAAAGTCACATATTCAACGGAATATCCACATCTTTGCAACCATTAACTTATGAATATATGCATGTTTGATGGGCTAACACTCTCCTATATAAAATATAGTTGGACTAATTACTAAATAGTATAATTTACCTTTTAGATTTAGTGGTATCTTCTTGTCACATACGCATAAAACTCTTAAGGTGCTCCTCTATTTTGGCCTTCGTAATTTGATATGGTGCACTAAGTTTTCATTTACCTCGTCATTGCTTTGGTGATGGATCCAAAGTATTTAAAACAATCTTTTTATAGTATAACTTCAATACCAATCTTGACCTCTACAATGAATGCTATGCTATAACTTAAAAAGTTATATTTTAAATATTCAATCTTCGTCCTTCTCACTTTAAAACCCTTTGACTCTGGCATATCCCTCCAAAGTTCTAGCTTATTATTAACACCCTTTTTTTATGCACTAAAATAACTTCATTAGCAAATAAGATACACTAAGGAATATCCCTTTGGATATTCTTAATAAGTTCATCTATAACTACTACAAATAAAAATGTACTCAATGAGGATCCTTTCTATAGCCCGATGTTGATAGAAACCTATTTTGTGTCTCCTCCTATCAACCTTACTTTAGTTTTAGCACCTTCATATATATTCCTAATAACCATTATATAGGCAACATGGACTCCCTTAACTTTTAATTGGTACATTATCATAAGTCTTCTCTAAATCAATGAAAAATACGTGCAAGTTCCTTTTTATGTCCCTATAATATTTTATTAATCGTCTAAGGAGATGTATGTCTTATATTGTGAACATCCTTGACATAAAACCAAGTTAGTTCTCTGAAATGGATGTTCCTTTTTTCACTCTCTTCTTAATCACCCCTCCCTTAACTTCATGGTATGACTGATTAATGATGTTTCTGTAGTTGTTACAACTTTTGATATCCCCTTTATTCTTATACAGTGGGATTAATATGTCAAGTCTCCACTTATCCAACAATTTGGTAGACTTAAGGAACACATTAAGAAAATCACATCAATTTACTTATAAAAGAAGGTCATGTTTAAGGTCGAGCCAAGTCATAAAGCCTGAACTTGAGCCTGACTTGAAATCTAACTTTTTTAGAAAGAGCTCTGACTAGCTTAATACTCCATTAACTCATGTTGATCTCGTTAACTTTGAGTTATATTCTTTTGCATGCCTACACATAGAGAAAATAAATACAACATAAATTAAATACTATGTTTAATTCTTACGTTCACATAGATTATCAATGTACATAAGAATTATTATGTTTTGATACTATTTATGGTCTATTTTATTTAAGGTAGCTCAGTTAGTAGTACTTCGATATCGTATGAACTATACGGAGATAGATGAGTATTTCAATAAAGGATTTGTCTCTTTAAAGTAATTAGAGAGAATGTTCTAATGCTTTTGATTAATATTGATTTAAGAAATTCTCTAGCCGAGGTAAATTGAGATTTGAAAATGTGCTTTCAAATATAAATTATTAATTAGCAAGGACGAAATAATTAATATAGTAGACATTAAATCCATACTTTATATCTAATTAGAATATTAGATGATAAAAATTAAATTATAAATCATAACTATGCATAGATAGGTTGAGTCAAATCACTTTAACATTCCTAATATTTTGGTGGTTATGACATATTGCTAGACGTTAATATTAACATATGATTATAAATTGTTTAATTAGATAAATTAAAAATTATTTTAATTTATCTAATTCTAATTATGAGCTAGATTATAATTTATAATAATTGTCAACATATCAGAGACCTAATAGGTCACACATAAAAAGAGGAGATAAAATTTAAATTTAAATTAAGTTAAGATGTTTGATTTTGTTAAAATTAAATTGTTATTTTAATTAAAAATTTTAATTTTGATAAGAAAGAATCCTAATGAATTTTTTTATAAATTAAAAAAAAAGTATAAGGGAGATAACACTTGCACCTTTTCCTCTCAAGTATTGAGTTAATTTTCTTTCCTTTGTAGATATCATTAGAGGTTGTACATGTAGATAACTTAAGGATAAACTCTGGGTAAAAAGGATACACAATGTGTTTATTAAAAGCAGCAATATATGGAAGCTGGGGATTAATCCAAATATGTCTCGGAATTTCAAACAAATCCTAAGAATAAGACAATGGATGCAAGATCTAGTTTTCCATAAGATTGGAAATGGGGAACAAACAATATTTTCATTTGATAACTGGCATTGTAAAGTGCCTCTATACAAATTTGAGGAAATTTAACTCCTAAAGATGGTGGTTAGTCTTGATACTAAGGTGAGTAAGCTGATCAGGCACAATCAATGGTATTGGACTTACCATAACATCAAGAATGTAGGCATCATAATGGGGAATCTACCCGTATGTCTAGAAACAAATCAAGATGAGGTGTTATGGACTGTAGAGAGTTCAAAGACATTTAACTCCAAGACATGTAGAACATTTCTTCAAAAGGATCTAAGCAATATGGTGGAATGGAAAAATCTAATTCAAGATACTGTTATTAATCCATCTCATTCATTTCTATTATGGATAGGGCTGATATGGAAACTCCTCAGGAAGAATATGATAAAGTTCCCAAATCAATTTTCTAGAATGCGAGTTATGCAATCACAACCTGGAAACTCTGGACCATCTACCGGTGAGGTGCAAGTACACATCAAACATATGGAGTAAAATGCATAGAGTTCTTGGGATAAGGAAAGAAACCAACTCCTGGCATGAATTGATCCAATGGTAGATTCTCCAAACTTTTTTTATTGGTTTCTTTGTATTTGGCAAGGTTGTACAGCTTTTTATATCAAAGTTACTTAATTTCCAAAAAAATGGATTAATTTTCCAACATTAAGTTGCTTCCAAGTATTATATATCACATCGAAATTTTTAAAACAATGATATACAAAAATAACCAAAACCTTAATTAGAATATCCTATGAACATTATCTTCAAAAGCTTCATGTCCAAGACAATACCACGTTTTTACATTCGAAAATAAAGATTAACCAGACATGTATTCCATAATTAAACTTTATTATATTCGAAAATAAAAGTTATTCCTTAATTAAACGTTATTATATTCGAAAATAGACGTTAAACAGGCATGTATTCCACAATTAAAGTTTCAGGACCTGCATAAATTCGCGCACGAATATAGAAAAAGAACGAGGAAATATATCTGGTCCTGAACAGATGAGACCCCTCCAGAGTAACAAACTTGCAAGTTGCATAGAGGAATAAATGATATAGAGAAAATTAAAGATAAAAAAATAAGCGCAAAAGAAAGCAGACGAGAGCAACAGAAGTTTAGGACCACATAGCGTCGAGCCGGGAGCCTATATAATTTGGAGTCCCCAAATGTTGGTTCATGCCAGAGTTCTCTTCTTTTCAGTTGGGGGACTGTGCAGCTCTAGTAACCAAAAAGCAGTGAGAGGAGAGAAATATAATTGATAATGGCTAGGGATAATGTTGTTTCATATGGTGATTTCTCCAAGACATTACATGTAAAGAAACTAGAAGAAGATGAACATGTTGAGTTAGTGAAAGGTGGTAAGACCAGTTTTTCCTTTGAAAACGGAAATCACCATGTTTGTAATGGCAATGGCAATGTCGTAGCTCATCACGCTAAGCCTGGCTGGTACGCTGATGTCCCACCGGGATGGGAAGGTATCTATTGTTATATATGCAACAGCTCTTATTAACTGATATTGCTTCTCAATCTTCTGTCATTTCCTTTCTCTGTAATCATGATTTTGTTTTTCTTTCCTAAGAAGGAAGAACATTGAAGCCCCCACCACGTTCTGTTGCTCCAGCTGCTCATTTATGTTTGCTTTTGTCTCAATTTTCCATTTCTAGCACACCTTTTTTAATAATCGGCTTATGTCAGTCAAGTTGCCTCATTTGAGCGCACATATATGATATAATATGGGGATTGACTTCTGAGACAGCTCCCTTGGCAATCCGTCGATCTTACCTTTCTTATTATTATGTTAAACTGCTAGTCAAAGTCAATGTTTCCCAGAGCTTTATGCGTTTGTAACTTTTTGAAGAAGCAACCTGAAAAACAATACATAAATATCATAAACATCTAGAAGGATGGGAAGATTTAGGACGCAGAATAAAATCAGAAGAGGTTTTTCCATTCCGCAGTTAATATTTCTTATGGAAATATTGTGAGCTTAATGGAGAGTAACCATCTGCAAATGCACATGAATGATCTACAGATGAAGCTCACTTCTTCAAGGTGGAGAAAATCCTGTTTCATGGGAGATCGGAATACCAGGATCTGTTTGTATTTGAGGTAATATAAGGAGAAAAGTTTCTGGATGCTAAAAATTTAAGTAAAAATAAGATAGCCTTTGCTTTGTTTGGCTACATTCGGTGTCCTCGGGATATGATTATACAGGTATGGTGTTGGTGTAGCAGACAAAGTACTGATTTGTCTTGTTTATATGGTTGCAGTCAGTGTCACACGGTAAGGTTGCTATCTTGAATGGTTCTATGCAACTCACAGAGAAGGATGAGTTCGCTTACCAAGAAATGCTCACTCACCTTCCCCTTTGTTCCGTCCTCAATCCCAAGAAGGTGAGTTTCGTCTTCCAGAAAGTCGAGATATTTTTCAAATTTGATCACAATTTACCACTTAAAACGACGCTCGAACATGAAATATGGGGATTATTCGTAACAGACGATTAAAATGGATTCTCAGGGACAGCTTACTATGCAATAACCTAATATAGTTGGATAAATCTTCAGTTCTCAATGGTACCGTTAATTAATTTGTGAACAAAGTTAAAAGAAAGGGGAAAGAAAATGCACATGATATAGATGTTTCAACTCTGCTTTATTAATAAGATATGATAAAAATATACGGGCATTTACTAGGAAAAAATGAAGACAATTTTACGTAAATGAATGGTTGAGATTTAAGGGGAGAATAATGACAGGAGAAGGGGAGCGGAAGATTCGAGGCTGACAACCTGAGACTTGGTTTTTAATGAGATATGTCTTAAATATTTGACAATGACTAGAATCTGTCATTACATGAACGTGTATGTTGTTCAGGTGTTACTTGTGGGAGGAGGAGACGGAGGTATTCTGAGAGAAATATCTCGCCACCCTTCCGTCGAGCAAATTCACTTGTGTGAAATTGACAAGATGGTGATTGACGTAAGTGAAGTTTTATTCCGAGCAAACAGAATCTGATTTCTGCTGTCCTCTTAAACTTGAGAAAATGGGACCGTTTCAACTTACCGACATAGTTGTCCATTTTCAGGTATACAAAAAGTTCTTCCCCGACATTTCAATTGGGTACTCGGATCCTCGTTTAACCGTACATATAGGCGATGGTATGCCAAGTTTTTTGAATTCATTTACAAGAAGATATTGAATTCTTATGTCCTTGCTCTTATGACATTGTCAATGTTGAAGGAATTGAATTCTTAAGGTCTGTTCCAGAAGGCAGTTTCGATGTCATCATATTGGATGCATTTCAGCAAATGGGTATCAATCTCTTTCCCTTGTTTCTCATTTGTCCTCTATATAATCTTTACTCTTTTATCTATCTCTCATGTCATCCTATCCTACAAATTCTAACAGAATACCAGTTTATGACACAATTTGTAACGTATCCCGAGTTGATTGTTCTGCTCATATACCAAGTTGCTCAAAATAAAAAACGTCAACGTTTAGTTTGAATATTTATTAACGAAGTTGTTATATAGTGATCTGCTATGCAATTATCCATGTTAAAAAAACCTTCTATTTTTATATTGATCTGCTATACAATTATCCACGTTGAAAAAACCTTCTATTTTATCCTTTAGATTTAAAAATCAAGATCTTCACAGCAATTTCTTGTGTTTCATCAGGTTCTTTAGCTGAGGAACTAGCTGATAACAGTGTTCTGAGATCAGTGGCAAGGGCACTTAGTCCAGGAGGAGTCATGTCTTGTCCTGCAGACAGCTTCTGGAACAAAGATTTCTCTGTTACAGACACCATTGAACACGCCAAGAAGATATTCAGCGGCTCTGTCAACTACGCATGGTGCACAGTTCCTGCCTATGCCAGGTAAATCTTAAACATATACGCCATTCCTTTTTCCAACATCAAAACTTTGTAGCCACATTTAGATGTATGTGTAGAAGACCCTAAACTTGCAGTCACCATTTTCAATTTGCAGTGGAATGATAGGTTTAATGGTTTGCTCAAACTCGGAGATTGACGTCAAGCATCCCTTAAACCCATTGAATCCAGATAACTACGGGGTAGCCAAAGGACCTCCCAAGTATTACAATTCAGAGGTATGCCTGGAAAATGAATTTTCTTTGGCTTGGTGCTACACATTTCAGGTTTATGACTTAAAAAAAATTTCGTGTTTGCCAATACAGGTCCACACAGCCGCATTCTGCCTTCCGTCGTTTGCCAAGAAAAGGTGTCTGCTGCCCAAGTCTGATTAGCCATATCCAGAATTCCTGTCTGTAGCGTCCCAATAAATGCCGATATCAATCTGCGCAAGACAATCTCCTTACCAAAGTGTGTAAAAATTCGGCTGTAATCTTATTCAGAGTTCATGTATTAAACCCTGTTGAAACATAAAAGAAGCGGGCTCGCCTCTTTCACTCTGTGAATGTTATTTTAACGTCGTCCAAATTGCTAATGTACACAGAATCAGGTAGTCAAGTAACAGTAAAATCTAAGAGTACTAGCACTTGCTTAGAGTGCTTCACACATGTTTGAGCATGTTCATCTTCAAGTCTACAGGTAAGAGTAAAGATAATTTAGGGTTTGGAAATTAAACCTGGAAATAAATAATTCAGCTTGTTACAATTAGACTTGAGTAATAGCCAGAAGAAGTCCATCCAACCTAAATTAACTACGCCACGCAAAGTTTCAAGTAAAGATCAAAGTTTGGGAAACTCTCACCTCCGCAGCTTTCTTTGTCTTTATTATTTCTCCACACACCCCAACATCAACGTATTTCTGGCTATGATCCCTTGGTTTTGGTGATAGATAGAGCCCTACTTACTTTGTCTGTCCTTTATTGAATCAATAGCCGTTGTCTTCTTTCAAATGTCCATACTTTAATTTTTTTTCTTTTTAAAATATATCAGCTCTTCACTCACACAAGACTTGGTTTCTGCTACAAAATAAATATAAATGCTTCATGCAATAATAATATCTACTTATTTGGGCCCATAAGCCCAGATGATTTCGTATCTTGAACTTCTCCATTTTAGGTCAACACTGGTGCGCTCTTCGGCCCGGCAAAGGGGATTGGAAAATTTTATTTTAAAACTCATGAAATTTTAAATTAACTTTCATCGTTAAAATAGATTTGTGTTCATGGGTCGGATTCTGCGATGTGGTTCTTTCGGATCCAGATTCGGAGGCTTGTTTGTTGCGGACAATCAAGTAGACGAAATTTATGAAGTCCCGAGCTAAGGATTTGCTGGCGATGGCTGGCTCCTCCTGTATTTGTGAGGTTGTGTAGTGCGTAAATAAGAATTATTTCTCTATTTATAAAAAAGGTAATATTTTGAGTGTTAAACACCAAGCATCGCTATCATCCATATATAAAGTAAAAACCCATGCACTCTCCTAGTTGGTCAAAGTCTTTCAAGGATATGAGTAGTATCTTCTCTTAGATATTGCACAAACTATGAGATAACAATACAAGTCCAACAAACAATGACTAGTTTGGTATTTTTATCATTTAGCACTTTGAACTCCAATCAAGATAGATAGCTACAAAAACGACAAATGGATTTTTTTTTTCCTTTTTGAGAATTCTCTAATGTAATTTTTAAAAGTCTTGAATTTCTATAAGAATTCTTTAATATTTTCAAATATTAGATATCATATTTAACATTTAAATTGGATTTGTTACTTAATTTTATTTTATCTATCTATAGAATAATTTATCATTATCTAGAAAGAAAGGAAATACTAGCTCATTTAAGTAGATTAGATTTGTATTAATTGCCAAAAATCTTCATCTCACTCTCTCTTCTCTTCTTCTGGCATGAAAAGTAGGTAGACTCTTTAACAGGTACAGCAACCCTACCAATTTTTTAAAGATAATTTTTTAAAATTACAAATTTGGAACATCGTAATTTTTTTAATTGAGTCTAGGCTTAAGTTGTCCACGTCCAGACTCAGACTTATCCGATAGTTAACTCTTTTAAATAAAACGATGTTGTTTTGAATAGAATAATTAGGTCTCAAATTAGTCTGACCTTGACTCATGAATTAGCTCATTAAAAACATATAAAATTTAAGCTGATAAGTCAAAAATTGTGATCCCTGATCTTTATTGAAGTTTTAGGATGTTGTTATAATTAGTTAATTTTCTTCTCTTAGTACACTTATTTCTTTGCTTTAGTTTTGTATATAGTTAATGCAATATTCATTTTTCAACAAAGGTATCTTTAATTTTTCATCACATCACGGGTTTTAATGATTAGGATAGACAAGAAAAATGACATTTTCACACACTGTTCATAGGCAAATGCAATTGGGAGTCAACAGTTGTTACCAAGTGTGAAATCCAATTCAAGTGATTCTTTCCTTTCCTTGGGGGTAAAGAAGAGCCAGGATCCCAACCTTCTACTACTTTTTTTCTCCCCCTATTATCTCTTCAATCTTGTGTGGTATATTTGATAATCTTCTTAATCACCATGCTAGTATCAATCATTACAAACACAAGCATTTTGACCAACAAAGTTACATGACATTATGATTGCATTCTACGAAACTTGCCCGCCAACTGAAATCACGTGTCAATGGCTTTCTCAGGATGTTTTAATCATCGTCATACACATCTCCATCTCCTACAACTAACAGGGAATCGTGCATTTCCAAAGACGTATTCAAATGGTAAAACAACTCGTCCAACTGTGAGAAATTTTTTAATCAATTCTAATAACAAATGTAGATTACATTTATTCCAACTCAAGAATGGGTTGGAAAATGTTGTTTTCGGCCAAACTTAATCGATTGATTATGATGAAAGGTTGGTGTCATGTGGTACCAGACCATGCGTTACAATTAACATTCTTCCATCGGCACGTGTTCCTTGTTTAATTTTTCTAAAGCGTTTACATTTCCATACAAAATTAACCTGTCATATATATAATTACCCATAGTGAAAATCCACTAAGTTGATTAAACACATGAATTAGTTAGTTATACTTCAAAAGATTTAATGTAGCATCAGGAACAAAGTGTCATAACTACATAAAATACACGAATAGAAATTATAGACAACTATATATCATCATAACCTGCTGTCTTTTACTTTCCGGAAAGACGATTTAATCGAAAACGTATGTTTTTCAGTTCACTAAAAAGTATGGATTAGTGTGAAAAAATTAAGATGAAAGACATGATAAAAGTGGAGCCAACGAGAAAGAATCTTGATCTAGACCGAAAGCGTAAGGCCTGTTTGCGCGCCAAGCATGCAACTTGCGAGACAAAAGTTGGCGATATCAACTGCAGATGTTGGTGTATATATATATATATTATAATATTCCAGACCAGAGGATCATATCTTCAAAACAACACACATATACACTGTGCAAAGGTTAGAAATGGCTAGAGAGGATGGCCTTGGCTGTATTGCCAAGTTCCCAAACGCTAGTTTGCAAGTCAAAGAACTATTTGTAGATGATGATAATAATAAGAAGGTTGGTAGTGCTGCGAAGACCATCATCCTGTCTTCACAATCTCTTCCTGAAATGGATGATGATATTGATGATGATGATCAGCAAGGGGTTAATAGAGGCGTGTCTCTTCAATTCCATGATCGTATCATGCTGTTGCCCATGGATGCGCAGGTAATTAAGCATTTGATCCATTCTCCGCTTTTTCCTTTCGCTACATTAATTCCACTTTGTGTCACGAAATGAAAACCATTTTGTATCTTGGATTCATCTTTTGGAACAGTCAAAATAAGTTGTGTATAAGATTAAATTGAATGCGGAACGTTTGTAGTAAGATGGACTTTGTGCCCTTTTTGAAGTTGACGTACCATAGAGCAAAGGCTAAAAACTATGTAAGACCTGACTCTGCTTTCATAAGTTCGAACAACCCAAAAATCTACTGCCGATAAGAAGATGAAGTTGCATGTGCTGTTCATTTTTTCTTTACTCACCCTATGCATAGTAACAATTACGACTTTGTTCGCTTATTTGTTTTTTCTTTTTTCCTCAAGTTAATTTGAGTTTAAATTTAATTTTTGATTTTCATTTCTTTAATTTTATGAAATTAAAATTTAACAAATTTAAAGTTATAATCCAAATTTTGTTAAAGATAACTTATTATCGTGTCTTCCACTAAATGTAAAAAATAAAATTAGGTTATAAATATATATGTAAACGGATATATAATTGATTTTTATATCTATCAAAAAAATTAATTATTTTTATTTTTGGTACTCAATTAAAAATTGTTAATATTATTAATAAAATATTGAAATTAAAAATATAAGCTATTTAAATCTGTAACAAGTTGAGCATATTAGAATAACCTCTTTTCTATTGCATCAAAAAATATAACACGTATTAGAAGTCGTAATTACTAATTAGCAAGAATTTCATTTCTTCATAATATTAATACAAGATTTATGGATTTTTAAGGTGAAAGTAGAAACTTTAATTACTACGAACTCTCTTTCCTTTCCAGTAATTGCAAATGACATTTGAAGGAACTGAACCTACAATTTTACTTTGATACGTACTGTTAAGATCAACTAAAAGTTGCAACTTTTATTATTAACAATTCTTTTTTTATACTGATAGCATAGACCATCAAATCTAACAGATCTGCATCTTATTAAAGTTTAAGTTTAGAATTAATTAAAATTAATCCGTATACCAAGCTGGTCTTAAACAAGGCTGTTGGGAGTCGAGCTCACGAGTTCCTAATGCCACTAATGATTCATGTCGAACCTTGTACTTTGCTCTCGAGTCTCGACGACAGTCGACTCTCCTTCCAGGGAATGTATTTCAAATAAAATTACAATTAACCAAATCTAAATGACCCGCGTTTTTAAACAGGACATGAAAATCTTCTGCACCTTGAGCTCGTCTTGATTTTTAACCTAGGGTGTTGAGAACCTGCCAAGCGTTTTAACTTTGTCAGGAAAATTTTGTTCCCAGCTTGGCAAGCTGACATAATTCCAACTCGTGGCCTAAATGTATAACACCGCCTATTTATTACTTGCCTTTTCCACTCATAGGTTTCTCCTTCACGTTTGAAGAGCTGCTGGTCCAGCGATAGCGCGGAGAAATCGAAGGATTTCATGGCTACCAAGAATGCAGAATCCTTTAGCCGATTACACGTCAAAGAGATTGCATTAGAAAGTGAACAAGCTGTGAATGGTGAATTGATCAAGCTTCAATATTCACCACCCTCGCCTAGAATCGAAAATCATGGAGTTAGTAATGGTGTGGCCCTTAAAGTTCCCGGATGGTATGTTGATATTGAAGAGGACTGGCCAGGTATTTTCTCTCGACCGTAACAAGCACTCGGAGTACTTATATCATATGTCGAACAGCACAATCATAGTATAGAATTATGTAGGTATTCGATCACGTATCTATACAATACAGGTCTTAGGAATAAATATGACTCTCTCTCTCTCTCTGTTTTTGTTTTCTCCCTAGCTTTACTCCAAGGCAATTAAGATTCTTCTGTTTCTTGGTCTCTATTCGAACCCCTGAACTGTGTATAATTGAAAGAACTTGGGTTATACTCACCAGTTTTCCTGACCAAGTTCAATTTTCTACAGGTGAGGCACATCTATACAAGGTCGAAAAGGTCCTGTTCAGGGGAAAATCGAAATATCAGGATCTTTTTGTCTTTCAGGTAATGTTTAATTTAAAAAGAAAAGAGTGTATAGCCTAGAAAGTGGTTAAGAAAGAACTTGCCATGGAGATAATCGGAGTTTTCTCATCCATAACTGTAGTCGTCAGGTCACGGCAAAGTTGTTGTCCTAAATGGGGATGTTCAACTGACAGAAAAGGACGAGTTTGCTTACCAGGAAATGCTCACTCACCTACCACTTTGCTCAATTCCAAATCCGAAGAAGGTCATAATCATTCTTTCACTCAACACTGAAACTTGCACTATCTACGATTTTATCTCCATCATCATGTTCACCATCAAGCCTGTTATTGTGATGGGCCAATCTTTCACTTCAGGTGCTGCTTATTGGAGGAGGAGATGGTGGGATTCTAAGAGAAATCTCTCGGCATGCCTCTGTGGAACATATCGATATTTGTGAAATCGACACGATGGTTATTGATGTGAGTAACCTTTTCGATGGTTATAAAGACTACTTTTTGTCCTTATCCCACCAAACTTTACGCATGAAAAATTCCATGATATATGTTTTAACCTTTTCTTGTGTACCGTAACAGATGTACAGACAGTTCTTCCCTGACATAGCAATAGGATATCAAGATCCCAGAGTGAATCTACATATAGGGGATGGTAAGATAAGTTGATTCGTTTCTGCTCCTTTTTCTTATTCAAAGTTGTTTGTTTAGGATTTACTTTATTTGGCAGGAATTGAGTTCCTGAAGTCTGCTCCTCAAGGAGATTACGATACCGTAATATTGGATGCATTCCAATGCATGGGTACATAGCATATATCTACCCTTAGCTGGCGTATATCAAACAATTTTTAGGAAATGGAAAAATAGATTTTCAATGGCATATACGCAGGATCTGAAGCAGAGCAACTGGCCGGAGGAAGCTTACTAGAATTGGTGGCAAGGGCTCTTCGACCTGGAGGAGTCATGGCAAGTCAAGCACAGTGCCTTTGGCACAAAGAGTTTTCTGTTGCAGACGCCATAGCAAGTTGCAGGAGGACGTTCAAAGGCTCCGTTAGCTATGCCTGGTCACCGGTTCCTGCATACATAGGGCACGAACTCTCTAACCAAAACTGAACCTTAATTGGCAGTTCTATTTAACATTTACGAGTTGCACAGATTTATTTGCTTATGTTTGTAGAGACTTTCTTGCAGAGGGATGGTTGGTTTCATGCTCTGCTCCACCGAAGGGCCAGCAGTTGACTTCAAACATCCCATTAATCCACTGAATCCAAAGCACTATGGAGTTGCCCGAGGACCCCCTAAGTTTTACAACTCAGAGGTTGTTGTCCACGTTCCAGTACTATGATGTCAGATCACTATGTTTTGTCGTTTGTTGAAAGCATTTTGGTTTGCAATGTAGGTCCATGCCGCAGCCTTCTGTCTGCCATCTTTTGCATACGAGGTCTGATGTAAGACACCAGACTATGGCCGCATAAAATTTTGGGCTTCCGGTCTCCAAGCACCCTGTTCATGAGGTTGTTACTTACGAGACAGTTTGCTTCTTTTATTTTTTTCTTTTTTATTTCAAGACTTATGGATTCTGTTTTAACGGAGATTGGAAAATTTAGAGTGGCAATAATAGCTAGTTCTGTACTCCTTATACAATATTGCAATTAGTAACGCATTCATGTTTAAAATCCTTCAAGCTTGTCACCCTATCCATAATATAAGGTGAAAGTAGAGTAAAACCTCCTTAACTTATTGTAAGGTAGAGTGCAAGAATTCCATTATCTGCTTCTTCATCAACTGCTTGGTCGAGCAGGATTTACACTTACGCACCACTAGTAGTATGATAAATTTTAGAGATCGATACACACACTTCAACATGCGTGCCAAAATAGTCCGTGAAATATAATTATGTCAAGGACCAAAGCAAACATGCAATGATACTAACTAATGGGGAAGTAGTAGATCTGGTCGTGAATGTAAATCCACAAGTAGATAAGTGGTAAAACTAGAAATTAGATCACATGAGATTTGGAGGGGAAGTGTAACTAGAAATACATAAAAGTAACAATGTTTCCCCCTAAAGAGTAACAATATTTCACCTTTCAATATGAAGGCTAATATAATTTATAATTGATTATTTAATTTAAATTGGTCACTTGATAAAGTTTTGCGAAGTTGATTGACCCAAAAACAAAAACGAGAATCATCTTTGGAAGCAAAAGCTTAGAGGCCCAACAGCACAAATCACATGGAACACAAAGGAGAGCCCCGAATCATTGGATCGTAAATCAGAGCCCATTGTGACAAACAGAATGAGACATTAGCGTGCGGAGGTACCTGAGAATTAAGGGGCGCACCAATCATTTGGGCTTCGACCGGGCACGGAGAAGAAAGTTTACAACAATCGTGGAATCTCTTCTTAAATTAGTAATTATTGAATAAGTTATCCAAATTCTTAAAAACTTTTATGTTAATTTATATCTAATTTAGTAAAAAATCCAAATTAATAGTCAGTATTTTTATTTTAGAAGATTCTGTTATCCGGTTATTATGATCAAATTGTTTTCTGAATTTGTTGTTTCACCCTATTGAAATAGTTGGAAGTGAATGAAGGGTTGGTGTGGTGAGGCTTATCTTGAAATAGGGAACGTAAGGAATGGAGATTGAGTTTGTGGTGTGTTTACTGTTTACGGCCCAGAGGGCAAAGCGTGGGTTTCTTCGAAATGTTGGGTCAAACATACGATGCAAGGGAAGGGGAAGCAAAACACAAAAGGAATGTAATAACGTGAAAAACATTAGAAATGGTATTGTTGGGATGGACCCCAGCAAAGTCTAGAGTCTAGACCTTTTCGCTTTTAAAGGATAAGGACTGGGGACTGGAGACTGGGCCCCACCCTCCTCTCTTTTCCTTAACACGACACCACTCCACGAAACACGGCTAGCGGATAAGGCGGGACCCACTTCCTTTTTTCATGATGTTGCCGAAATATAAAAAAGAAAAATCCTATCCCATTCCCGCTTTAGTCTCTTATTTTCTCTTTCACTTAGCGGCTTCAGCCCTAAAGAAGAGAAAACTTCTACTTTCCTTGAGGATTTTCTTCTTTATTCCTTCCATTTAGGCAGACATTTAAGACCATAATATAATAATCTATCCATAACAAAATCACCTTTAAAGTAAAGCGTAATTGTACCTCAAGGGTGGTTTTGACGGTGGAGGAGTTGGCAGAGATGTGAACAGAAGACTCTCTAGAAACTCATTTATACAATAGGTAAGTATAATTAAATTAAAGACCTTTTAATTAACAATTAACTTGAATAGATTATACTTAAAAAAGGGTTTTTTATAACTAATTATAATATTTAACTCTTAAACAATTCATTGAATGAAATAACGAATAAACGTAGTGAAAGGCAAAGACTTTTGGGATGAGAAATGCCGGACGTGGAGTCGTGGAATGCTTATTTACGCTATTGTGGGGCCTGGCCTAACTTTTAAGACAAAAAAATGAACAGGATTAGGATAGATGGTAGCTACCGCAAGTGTGAAAAGTGGGTACGAGATTGTAGGAACGGATCAAGACGAAGAAGTGGATGGATAGGGTAACCAGGAAAAGGGAAGTGGAGACTGGAGACTGGAGACTGGAGACCGGACTATGTATGTCTTGGTGAATGGTGGAAACCTTCCTTTTTGTCTCCTGCATCTTTTTGTCAGACACCATCCTTATCCTTTTTTCTTCTTGGCTTATTTATTCATTTTGTACGATATTACGAGTTGATGTTAGGCTCTCTCGTCACATACCGAAGCACCTCAGAAGAATTCTGATCAATACATGCAAGTGACACTCACCAAACTTTTGATTGCACAAAAATAAATATTTAGCAATAGTACTTGTACGAGTTATTCGGACTTTATATGAACTTGGAATATAATTTTCAAGTGCGCGTGCCAAAATTTCTATCCATTCGGTGGCACGCATGCTTTAGCGTGCCCGTGGATTAACTATTAAGAAGAAAGACTGAGGAGATAAGGTTATTTTGGTAAATGTATGTAAACGTAGAACCAGAACAGCGATGTCGAGCGGCCGCGTGAGGTGTGTGATTTCTGTCGCTCTTTTTTCAAGTACTGTAGTATCGAATCTAAAACCGGAAAATAAATGTAGCAGAGGCAGAGAGTTGATGTTGTTGGTGCCTTTGACTTGTAATTGTAGGCTTCGCTTTTAAGTTTTACCCCAAGCTGTTAATCATTATGTTACAGCTCATCTACATCAACACCCAATAATGTCTGTCTTCTTCGCTTCTTTAACTTGTGCCACCCACCCCTCACATGCATTTTCTGAGGATAGGATTAGGGCAGGCTCCTTAATTCAAATCTTCTTTTACTTTAGCATTGACCTGGTATGTATGTGTTGACCACAATGACCAGTGAGTTACCGAGTTGTCAAATGTTGTCCTTAAGATTCGTATCTCGAGATCATAAAATAACGTTAGAAATTGGAATTTGTAGAGTACGTACGATCTTAGTCGCAAATATAGACTATGTGTCTGCCCGAAGTTACTTTTGTCCAAAGTTGTGAGAAAACACATATTTGTACTTTTGTACAAAGTTATGGATAAGATACATAAATTTAATATTTATTAAATAAAATTTTATAGAAAGTTATTTTCTTTCCTCGGCTTATTTATTTATTGTGATATTTAAATAAAAAATAATCATCCCTAATAGTTACTCACTTTTAAGTTGAGTATCCGTTTTTTTCTTTGAAAATTCTATATTTTACATATTTATACAATTAAGTCCTTGAAGACCACCTCTTTATATAGTCAACTATCAAATTCTAAGAATGAGACGGGGTCATAGGACCAGGTCTATGTTTATCCAGATGTCGGTACATATTTAAAAGACTGGCATGGTCAACAAGCATTCCATACAGGAAACGTTAAATTAGGTATAGAATTTGGCACCAAGGAAATGGAAAGATAACGTTGTTGTTTTTCTTATGTAGTTTAATGAAGAATTCCTAACTATTGGGTGTCTTAGGTATATCTTGGAAAAGATCTCACCTTTATCTCAATTTTCCAATCCCGTGCGTTAACATGTGATTTCTGCCAACTACCTTATCAACCCTCGCATACCAAGGATGGAAATTTGAGCATAATTCATGCATTCCCATTATTAAGAAATCAATTTATCCATAATAAAATAAAAAGATTTCTCCCTGTTTTGAATTCAGACACAGGTTTAGGAAATGTCTCGTCTATATTCTTTTATAAATGGTAAATTTAAAAATTTTATTAAAATTTTAATATTAATTAAATTATACTAAATATTAATAAATTTTAAAATTAATTTATTATAAATACAATTTAGTAATAATTATTATTTAGTTAATTCGACTTCCTACAAACTCACATGTTTATAAGTATATAAAAATTTGAATAAGTAAAATATTTAATAATATAAAGGGTTAATTAAAATAATTCGTAACTTTGCTCAATTTTGTAATTATAACTTGGAGTAGTGATAATAAAATGTTCAAATTTTTAATTTGTTCAATTATAGCTCAAACTTCAAAATGTGGTAATAAAATGTTCAAACTTTCAATTTTTTTAAATTCTAGATTGAAGTTCAAAGAGAGAAAATAAAATGTTCAAATTTTCATTTTTTTTAAATTATAACCTAACGTTAGTGTTTTAATTTTTCTCCTCTTTTTTAGTTTATTCTCTCGACGCTCTCACCCTTCAATTTTCAGATTATACAATCTTGACACCCTCACACTGAAGGCATCATGAGAACGAACAAAAAACGAAGATTTTGTTGGTTTAGTACGTTGCAATGTAATAGTAGTTTGGGGTAATGGAAGAACAAACATAAAACAAATGATTGAGAGTATTGCGAGAACAAACAGATAACAAATGGTTGAGGATTTATAAACTAATTTAGAGATTCCATTTTTAACAATGACGTCGTTTTAATAATCTTTATTTGTTGTGTTAATTTCGACGAACCTGTATTAATAGTTAATATTTTTGGACCATGTGATAAATTATATTAGCAAACTTAACGTAGACAATAACGTCGAACTAAAATTGAAAAAAATTGGAAGTTTAAACATTTTATTGTTACTTTTTAAAGTTGAAGATATAATTATAAAATTGAGCAAAGTTTTAAGAATTTTTTGTAATTAACCATAAAATAAAAGTTCAAACTTATAAAGCTATTATGAATAGTGATCAATGGATGATCAAATCAATTTCTTAAATTTAAATTTAAATAAAATAATTTATTAAAATTTTATGTATATACTAATAAGAATGAACCCAATTAACGTGGTGCTCCAAATTAGTAAAAGTATTAAGAAAGGTTAACAAAGGGAACTCTTGAGTTATATTATTTATAACAAATTGCATATTTTAATATTAAATTAATATTTTTATAATTATGATTAATACTACAAAATATAAATGGCACTAAAAAAATAGTGTAAATTATTTCTTTAAATATTTATCTTAATTAAGACCAT
>JAOSBN010000006.1:35459179-35471998 GCA_027563595.1 Erythroxylum suave | reverse complement strand
GAACCTAGAACTCAGAAAATAACCCAGAACTTAGAAAAGAATTAAAAAAAAAGATTCTTTTTATAACAAAACAATCCATATTAAGACTTATTATTGATATTCATGTGATTGTCGCATTTGAGATTCCTACCTTTTTATTTATTGATACCATGTATTGTTGTTTGAAATGCAACAAACCATCCTTATGAAGTTAGCCTTGTGTTTCCTAACCTCTTAAGCATGGTAACATGTTTATATCTCATTGAGTCGTGCTGTAGACTCACCTTTCACTATTATCATTTCAGGGGATTAGCAAATTGTACGAGAGAGAAATCCAAGCCTTTTGAGACTAGCTTGGATAATTAGACAAGTAATTTTTTGACATGATGTTAATCGCAGATGCTTATAGCTACTCCATGGTTTGTCATAATCATATGTACATGATACATGTATAAATATGCTATGTTATTGAGAATGATGTTGATGTCATGAATGATCATAGATTGACAGAATATAAGTGGATAATGTATGTTAGAATTACAGATTAAGATCCTTACTTCATTCAAAACTATTAAGCAGGTATATGGGTGATTAATCAGACAAATGAATAGGTCATGTCGAAATTTCAGTAGAATATAGGAAAGTTAGGCTTACTACAGGTTTTGGTGGCATTAAGCCTACCCATTCCCTAGTGCCAACATAGTCCAAAAGGCAGGTCGTGTCAGTTTTTGTACTGGACAACCACACTGCTGTGTATAGTGACCATGTCTTTTAATTTCTCTTTAATTATTCAACAATCATGTAAAAACATGGTTCCAACCACTTATATGGTCTATGAACACGACTATGTTCATCACCATATGGGCGTGCCTAACCTCTGTAAGCGTGAAGCAATATTCGTCAACCTATACATGGTTATAGGGACTTACACGGTCCCTTACATGGCCATGACCAAGTCTAACACAGTCGTGTCCTTTACCATCATGACATATCCTTCAAAAATAGCTTCAATGCTTCAATTTTCTACCTCAATTTCATCGAATTATGCTTCTTTTAATCCATGAAGGCAATTAAGTCCTTAAAACATAATAGGAATGAATTAAGTATTAAAACAATTAAAAACTCTCAAATAAACAAACAAAATGCATTAACTATGAGACTTAAAATATAGTCTATTAAACATCTATCAAACTTCTCCACATTTAAACATTTGTTTATCTTTAAGAAAATCATAATTCAAACCATTAAAACTTAAAAACATCCATCCCATTTCAATCTCAACATGTCCATCCACAACCTAAACTATCATATCTTATGAATGAAATAAACATACAATTAAACTCTAACAATCCTAGAACCAACTTCTTCTTTTTTTTTTTGGAAGAATAAATCCTAGAACTAACTTCCATAAAATAATATCAATAGCAGTTAAATTGACAATTCTTATGAAATCAAAAGAACAAAAGTTCACAACCTTACAAAGGATGTAATGCTATCTCCACCACTAATAAGTAAACTAGAAGCAAAAATCTAAAGGTCTTTTAAATAGGATGTAATGGAGCTTAGGTAAAGGTGTGGAAAGGATAATTAAAAAGTAAAAAAATAAGAAGGGAATTTACATAAACAAGATTGCACAAAAACTTGGTTTTCATAGCATAGGTCCTTTAATCAAATATGTCAACACAATAATAATTCTTCTCATTCACCAACAAAGATTATAACTTTTCTTCTTTTCTTTATTTTTTTTTTAGTTGATATGCCCAAAACAAATAATTTTTAAACTTGAACTTCAAGCAACTTTGGAGAGAATATAAAGTTGTAACAATAATGCACTTGAGAAAAAACAAATTTAGCCATTAATATGCACCAATAATCGTAAGCATAACGGACCTTCTATTTAAAATTCTTCAATGTAATCCAAGTTTTATGTGATCAAGTAAATGTAAATCCTTCATGATTCAAAAATAGATGAAAAGTTTTCAAGAAAAATAAGGTAATTGACTATCAATGTGGGTATTATCATTCAAAGATAAGGTTAATGTTAAAATTAGTTACTCCAAAGGGATAAAACAAGGTAAATAACAATTAAAGAAAAATAGGCTAAAACAACTGGTTAAATCTAAGTGCCTTTATCATTTTAATGCCTTTAGTTTGATAGTTTGGTCTTAACATGAATAATAAGAACAAGTTTTAAAATCATCCAACTATACATGATATACACAAAAAAATAATCAAGCATAATATAACAATCTATTGCTCTTAAGCTTAAAAGCTCACATTTAGGCTTATTATGTGTAAATAATATGCAATTTTCATTCAAATTAACTATCTCAATGATTACTAAAAGTACATCTAATAAAACAAGTCTATTTTAGCCTTCATTCTTTTGCATAATAACTCAACTCAGTAATTAATAACAACCTAAAGTGTTTTTGAAATATTTTAAATAAATTGAGATTTAGTTAAAAAGAATAAATAATGAGGATTATAATAAGCCTAATAATTGGCCCAAAATTGAATTTTTGTCAAATTCTATTCAAAATTCAATATACCCCTTCCCCACACTTAAAGATTTACATTGTTCGCAATGTACACAGTAAAAGTACATAAAAAATAAGATCAAAGAAAAACAAAGTTAGAAAGGAATGTTGGTGTGATGCTTCTTTAAACAATAAACTTGTTGCAATTTCCATCCCAAGTTAATTACAGTTATCCTTGTAAAAGAAAAATAAAAGGGGATAAAAAGGCAAAAATAAAGTAAATAATAATACAAAAAAGAGTTTAGAAAGGCTACTTGCCAACTATTAAGACAAAGTAAAATAATAAATAAATAAACAATACACAAAATGTAAAAATAAAAATGAAAGAAACAAAAAACACCACATAAAGCATTTTGGTCCCCTCTGTGTCCGCCAGTCCATAGGTGTATTGGGAATGTCCATTGTTTAGGTATCCTTAAGTGCAGCGTTTATAGTAGTATAAGCATCCAGTCACTATAGATTCAATGATAATATGACAACTCTAGTTGGTGGAGGTGGTACCTCAACTCTTAGATATCCTGCAGTCTTGAGTAGTAACTCCTCTATCCATCATGCATCTTCAGTTGTATCACACACTTCATTAGCCCTTATTGTCCATCCTTAATAGTGTGTTGCACTCCTAAGATCTACCTTATATATTTCTCTAATCAGTTGATCTTCAAATGATCTAGATATGGAGGTGTTGGTAATCTCTTAGGTGAGCTTATACTCTCCAATGAGTTATCCTAATGCTCAACTTCTCATATCATTTGCTTTAGCAACTACCTACTTTTATTGATTTCTAACTTATCTATAGATATCACCTACTAGTCCTTGTCTCAGAGTCATTATATACATGTTCTTTATTGTATCTAGACTCAAAGAGACCATGTTATCGAATAATCTCATTGATGGTAATCTACCAAAGACTTCATCCTACTAGCTAGCTAGGTCATATAAGGCCTAATACATATCATGTGCACCTTCTTATTCTCATATTGGTGCGTAAAATATTTGGCCAATACATGCCCCAGATGAATAGGAACCCACTCTCTCGTGCTCCATAAACACAAACAATTCACATTCCCCACAACTCCAAAGCTATCACTTTGCCTATGTGTGAATATAATTGAATGCAGGTCATTTTAATGTGGACGCTTTATTCATGCTAAAATCATAATCCTCTTTATTGCTAATACTACTGAAAAAATGTCTAGCCTTTATCTCGTATGGAAAATCCACTTGAAGATGAAAATAATCTTGAATTTTCATAAATTCTTGATCATAAAGGCCCACTATCATGAACAAATTAGTGTAGCTCATCCACGTCCTATCTCCGAGAAACCTAAACTGAATGGAGTTCTGCCGGTTTCAGCTAAAGTCCCCTTCTCTAAAAAGAAAGTGGAGCAAAAATCTAGTATGAGCTTCCTGTAAGTACGCTTCACTATCTCAAAGATAGTCCAACATATTTAGGCATTAAACAAATTTAGTTCATAAAAACAGAAAGCATAATCAAAGTTTTAGAAGAAGAATTAAAAATAAAAGAATTCATTATATATCCCTTTTTTCCTAATAAATTCACAAAAACTTGATAGATATGCTCTTTATCTGGATCTCAAAGTCGTTCATCAAGTCTCTGCCACTCAAGTTCATAATTATGTTTTAAAACTCAAACTCCTGTAATTACCCCTTCTTATTTGCCTTTTATACTTCAAAATTAGGGATTTTACACTGGCCATGGTTACCCATATAACTATTTACAATGATTGCATCCCTTAATCTCACTTCAATTCTTTAAAAATTATGCAAAAATATAATTCCATTGTTCTTAGTTTATAGAGGATGGTTTCAGCAGATGTTATTACTAGCTCAGAGTCGATTGGGGAATCAGGTATATTAATTTGTGCTCTAGATGTGCTTGATCAGGGGGATCGAGTAGGAGGAGGGGTGCTAATGTCAAAAAAGATGATCCAATTCTTTCAAATGATGTAGCAAGTTGCTACTGCGGCTCAAACTCGAGGTGATTCTAGGGTGGATCACAACTATGAATAGATCGATAAGATGGGTGCATTAGAGTTTTGAAGTATTCCTGATCCTGAAGAGGTTGAGCCATGGTGGGAGTAGATAGAGTTAGTTTTAAACCATATGAGTGTACCTTAGAAAGAAGGTTACAATAGGTTGTTTCATTATTTTAGGGCAACGCACTGACTTCATAGAAGTCAATAAAGAGAATTTATGAGGCATAAGAGATGACTTAGCAGGAGTTCCAGAGAGAATTTAAAGATAAGTATAGTCGTGGATATATAGAAATCGAAAGAAGATGGAGTTTATGAGTTTGGTTCAAACAAATGAGATGTTGGTGGGAGAGTATGAGGCTTGCTTTATAGCATTATCTACGTATGCATTGGAGGTTGTGGCAAATCTAGACGATGGATATTACCAATTTAAGTAGGTTTAAAGACAGATATTCACTTAGCTTTGGGAGCTGCTACTTTTGAGTTCAAGAAGTTATTAGAGATTGAAATCAAATTAGAGGATGTGATAGAATAAAACAGAAGAAGAAGAGTGCTAAAGAGGCAACTAGAGGGTTATTATAGAGATGGGAGTAAGTCTGCTATGATGAGAGCTAATCATTCATGGTTTACTGGTGTAGGGGAGTCCATGAGAGTCGATGCTACATCGAATAGGAGTGGTAGTTTCTATCGATTTAGTGGAGATTGAGGAGCTGGTAGGGATTCAAGACAATATAGCACCGCTAGTCCAATATTAGTTAGATCTAAAAAAAGGGTTAGTTAAAGGGTTAGAGGACCTTTTAGTAGAGGAGTTGAATGGTTATAGAGTTGTGTTACTTATGGCAGAGTTCACAGAGGACCATATTAAGGACCCATTGGGATCAATCAGGCATACTATATTTGTAGAAAATGGAGCCACCTACAGAGGAGTTGTCCGACAGTAGGGAGGAGTGAGGGCACAGGAGATAGTATATGATCAAAGTGGTTCCTTTGGTTTAGGTAGAGGTTAGGGTAGATTTAGTATTAGAGGTGGTGGTAAAGGAGTTAGATGCAGACCAGTGGGTACAGATACTAGTCAAACATCTTCACCATAGGGTCAAGCTCAAACCACGATATACCATATGACGACAAAGGGGGCACCGGTAGTCAACAATTTCAATTCTGGTACAATTTCATCATTTGATATTAAGGCTTATGTGTTAGTAGACCCATGATCTACATATTCTTACATTTGTTTAGAGTTTGCCTTTAGAGTTCCGAGGGAAGTTAGTCTATTAGGTATGATCTAAGAGTGTGGTTTCTAGTAAGAGATTGTGTGGTAATAAATAGTGTAAAGAGGGGGATGTCAGTGAGAATTGGTGGAGTGGATTTATTAGTTGACTTGATAATGATGGATTTACGAGAGTTTGATGTGATTCTCGGATTGATTGGTTGGCACAACACCAGGTTGTAATGGATTGTTATGCGAAGTAGGTCATGATAGAGTCTTCGGGTAAATGAAAAGTGATATTTGTGGGGGACAGTAGAGTGATTGCAGTATGTGTGATCTTGGTTGTGATTGCTAGACAACTGATATTAAATAGATATGAGGCATATCTAGTTTATATTATAGATATGAGGGAGGTCAATCCTGTGTTAAAGGATATTCCTATGGTGAGGGAATTTTTTAAGGTATTATTAGATGATTTATTCGGTTTATCACCTCAACAAAAGGTAGATTTCACCATTGAGATAATGCCTGAAGTTGGACCAATTTTTATTGCACCTTATAGGATGGAAACTGTTGAGTTACATGTAAAAAAGGTAGTTAGAGGAGTTGTTAAAAAGAGATTAATTAGACCGAACACATCACCTAGGATTTCTAATGTTGTTTATAAAGAAAAAAGATGGTAGTATGAGACTTTGCAGGGATTATTGGTAGCTAAACAGGGTGACAGTGAAAACAAGTACTCATTGATGAGGTTAGATGGTCTTTTAGATCAGTTGAGAGGAGTTTTCATAATCTTTAAGATTGACTTGAGACTGGGATATTAGTAGTTGAGGATAGTGGAGCCAAGTATTCCTAAAATAGATTTTTGTACTAGGTATGACCACAATGAGTTTCTAGTAATGCCTTTCAAGTTGACTAATACACCAGCCACATTCATGGCATTAATGAACAAAACTTTTCAAGAGTATCTGGATCAGTTTAAGATAGTGTTCATCGATGATATAATGGTGTATTCGGGAAGTAAAGAGGAGCATGAGCAACATTTGAGAATTATGTTACAAATTCTAAAGGGGAGAAAATTATATACCAGGTTGAGTAAGTATGAATTCTGGATGGAGCAGATAGTTTTCCTTATACATATGATGTCTCGAGAGGGAGTGATGCCTAATCATGATAAGGTAAAGGCAATTATATAGTGGGAGCTGCCTAGAAATACATTAGAGGTAATGGGTTTTTTAGGATTTGCTGGGTATTATTGAAAATTTGTAAAATGATTTTTGATAATAACTAGCCCACTGATCAAGCTGTTAAAGAAAGGGGTTCGGTTTTAATGGATAAATCAATATTAGAAAAGTTTTCAAGAGCTTAAGCAGAGATTGACTTCTAACCTAATTTTAGTACTACCATTGAGTAGTGAAAATTTTAAGGTATATACTGATGCTTTGACAGTAGGTTCCGGGTATGTATTGATGCAACAAGGGAAAGTAATAACTTATGTCTCTCGTCAATTGAGATCATATGGGTTGAATTATTCCACCAATAATCTAAAGTTAGTAGCAATTGTTCATGCCCTTAGGATTTGAAGACATTATTTGTATGGAGAGACATTCGAAACCCTTACAGATCACAAGAACCTCAAGTATATTTTGATTCAGAGGGAGTTAAATTTAATGAAAAGAAAATAAATCGAGCTATTAAAGGATTATGATTATACTATTGATTACCATCCAGGAAAGGCTAATTTAGTGGTGAATGCTTTGGGTAAGAAAAGCTCAAGCATGATGACACCATTGGTGAAATTGAGAGCACTTAATGTGAGATTGGAGATTGATTATGTGAGTGGTTTATTAGCCACATTACAAGTTCAATCAGATTTGGGAGATAGGACCAGAGAGGCACAAACTCGAGATGCTTATTTGATGTGGATGAGTGAGTGTGTGTAATAGAACAAGGGCTTGGCAGCTTATTGTTTCACGTTTTATTTCACTCCCCGATTGGGGTTCTTTTCATCCTTCCCTCACGGTACTATTTCACTATTGGTCACCTAAGAGTATTTAGCCTTGCAAGTTGGTCCTTGCTGATTCACATAGGATTTCACATGCCCCATGCTACTCGGGTCAGAGTGTAAGCAAGTGATGCACTAACTTTTCAGTAAGAGCAGATGGAGTGTTGGTAATTTGGAGGCAAGTTTGTATGCCGAATGCTAATGGACTATGAGAGGAGATTTTGAAGGAAGCTCATAGTGCACCATATTCTATGCATTTTGGTACTAAAAAAAGTGTCAAACCTAAAACCTTATTATTGATGGACAAAGATGAAGAAAGATGTAGTAGAGTTTATATAGAGGTGTTTGACCTATCAGCTAGTTAAGGTGAAGCATCAGGCACCACCAGGAAAATCATGACCCTTAGCCATTTCTTTACCGAGGACTAGACATAGGTATGATTTAGTTTGGATGTTTATGGATAGGTTGAATAAATCAACTCATTTCTTAACTATACAATAGACAGACTCTTATGACAAACTCACCAAGTTGTATGTTGATGAGATTGTGAGGTTACATAGGATTCCAGTATCTATTGTATCAAATCGAGATCCACAGTTTACTTTCTGATTCTGCTCGAGTTTACAAACAACTTTAAGGACTAGGTTGAATTGAGTACTACATTTTACCCTTAGTCGGATGGACAATCAGAGCGTACGATTCAAACATTGGAGGATATAATTAAGCTTGTGTGCTGATCTTTAAAGATGATTAGGATAGATATCTACCTTTGATAGAGTTTGTGTATAATAACAGTTACTACTTTAGTATCGGTATGACACAATTTTAAGCATTATATGGAAAGTGGTGTAAAGATCCAATATGTTAGGATATTGAGGGTGTCTGATTATTAAAGGGATTGAATTTAGATCACGAGATGATAGAGAAAATATAGGTGGTAATGTGATGCTTGAAGGCAGCTTAAGATTGACAAAAGAATTACACTTGTTAACATCATCGAGAGATGAAGTACAGTGTTGAAGATATGGTATTTCTAAAGGGTATCAACTTGGAGGGAAATTATGAGGTTTGGTTGGAGAGGGCAGTTAAGTTTGAGATATATTCGGCTATATAAAATTATACAATGTATGGGGCTATTAGCTTATAGATTAGCCTTACCACCAAATTTATCACAAATTCGTGATGTGTTTCACGTGTTAATGTTGAGGCAGTAACAATTGGATCCTAGCCACGTCATATCGAGGCCTAAAGTAAAATTTTCAAATGATATGACTTACAAAAAGGAGCCAGTGGAGGTATTGGATAGATAAATTAGGAAATTAAGGAGACAGGAGATTTTAATGATGTGATTTTTGTGGAGTCATCATTGTTCTCCAAGAGAGGAGACTTGAGAGATAGAGGATGAAGTTCAACGTTAATATCCTCATTTGTTTAGATCCTCAGGTATGTAATTCAATCAAGGATGAAATTCATTTAAGGGGAGAATTGCAAAACCTATAAAAGAGGGGAAAAAAAAGAACCCAGTAATAACAAACCAACCCAGTCTAGAAAACAATTGAACAGAGGGGTATGTATATAAAAAGACAATATATAGGCAATTAGTTGTCCAACAAAAAAGCTATCTTTTTGTTTTTCCTCTTCACTTATTTTCCAGTTGGTAAGTGTCTAAATACTCTATCTTTCTCCTAAAGGTGAAGTTTTTCTCATTTATTCCCTCATTTTGTTAATTTTACAGCAATTGCGAGGAAATTATGGAGGTTAACAACCCAAAAATTCTATAGAAAGGCATAGAACTTCATATAGGTAAAACTTTTTTAGCAAAAATTTCATACCTTTTATTTGTGAATTTTAATAATCAACTTAAGTTTGAATTCATGGGAAAAATAAAATGGAGAAAAGATGGCCGAAAAAATGAGAAAAAAAAGAGGAGGAAGGAGAAAAGGAGGAGTGAAGAAGAAGGTAATTTAGGACAACTTAAGTTTTATTTGGGGGCAAAACAAAAAAATGTGACAATTTAAAGGTAAAATTGGAATTTAATTTCTATAAGGATATTTTTGTATTAATAAAAAAGGGTAAAATATGACTTTTAATAATTAAGTGTATTCTAGTAGTTATGGTGGTTATATTAAGTAAGGATTTTTTTAATAATTAAGAATAAAGCGGAAAAGGGAATAATGTTGGATTATTAAATGTAATTGACTTGAAACTTTTTCTTAATAAGTCTAATAAAATTTTGTGATGTCTAGGTCTGAAGGTTAGATTAAAGAGTAGATTGGATTTGTCAATTAGTTGAGTCCCAAATTCAAGTAAAGATAACCTTAGATTGTACTCTTAGAATAGTGCACAGTTCTTGAAACTTTGAATTTTGTTATCAATAAATTATTTGATACAAATAATGATTAATAGTTACATACATGGATTTCTAAAATATATGAATTATATTTATTTATTTCACAAATAATTAACAAAGTACAAAGTATTTCACATTTACATTTTGTTATGTATTATGAGGTGTATAGCTTGTTAATTCAGAAAAAAATTTGTTAATTAATTTTTTAGTTGTGCATAATTATAATTTAGAATATTAAAGTAAATAAATCATGTTTATGAAATCAAATAGAAATTGTCATATAATAGGTTGAGAATAAATTGTATAAATCATGAACGTGGCTTGCCTAGGCTATATTACATTCGATGGTCATAGATTGATAGTTTGTTTAAATATGAGTGAATGATGATTAGGTATTTGTTCATGAAGCAAGTATCGGGGCATTATGAGTCCTAAGCTTGTCCTATGTCGATAGTTAGGTATTGATATGATATTGGGATATCCAGAGTGTTAGACATATCTTATGCCGATGACTACATACTAGAGTAATACCAAGGTACTAAATTTGATTGAGGAATTGAGGTATTATCTACTGATATTTATATAACTAATTATGTTTCCATTTAGTGAGAGACTATGATGAGTATAGATGAGCTAGCATACCATTGAATGTAAGTCTACGAGGTTAAACATAACCTATATAATTCAGTTAATCATAAGATAAAACGTAGATGGAAGTATTAAAATAATATTAGTCTTAATCATTGTTAATGATAAAATTTTGGAAATTGTTACAAGGTAAAGAGTTTTTGGTGCAAATGGTCCCCAGCGGAGCAGGACCTGGATTTCTTTCAAGGGCCCCAAGTGATGCAGCTGCAGGCCAATCTATCCAACACTGGCCCTATCTAGGAGATTGAATGGGCCACTATTTTTGGCATCTCTTACTAGTATATCTAGCAGAGGTGAAACAGTAGTATTTTTTAACAAGGTTTTGAATGGCCAAACGTCGGCCATCGCATAATAATTGAGTATGTTTCCTGGGTCCGGCAAGCACAAGTGGTAACGGGTCGAGTGGTTCAAAACATCTGGGGATGCTTGTAGGATACTTAGTAAGTTGGAAACCACCAACGGTAAATTGGATAAAAGTTAATATACATGGGGCGGTTCCATACGATACTACCAGTGGTACGGCTGGGGGGTTACTTAGGGACTGCAATGGCTAGTTGTGTGGAGACTTTTTGCACGAATTCGGGGCATGTTCGCCTTTGGTGGCTGAATTTAGGGGAGTTACCGAGGGCCTTAAATTGGCCTGAAACCTTAGGTATCAGAAAATCTTACTGGAAATAGATTCTTTAGAGGTTAACAATATCCTTTCCCCTTCTGGAAGATTACTGACTGAGGATTCTGTTTTGGTGCAGGACATACATGCGATGCTGAAGTGAGATTGGACCGTTAATTTTCAACACGTCTATAGACAGGGGAATCAAAGCGCCGATATTCTGGCTACCTTGACAATGCACGTACATACAGGATTGCAAATTCTCACAGAATCTCCAACGGATCGATTCCTTTTCTACATCGCGATAGGCAAGGAACTGTGTATCGGCTAGGCATGAGATATAGCTGTTTTCTATTTTAATTTGGGTTTTTTCTTTTTCTTTTCTTCCTTTGTATGCAAAAAAAAAAGAGAAAAAATTTTGGATGTTTGTTAATTGTTTGGATAGGCTAAGTATTGTTGTATATTTAGTATTATATGTATATTTTAATCATTTGACTAATTTCAATATATACATATTGCATTATTTGATTTTAAGGGTATGATCTGTTATTTTTATTAAGTAAGCAACTCGCTCCTTATCGTTATTTTTTAGGAGATAGAGAGATTATCGATAACCCTAGTGTACATGATTGAAAGAATGGACTTTAGTTGGGGCCAGAATATTAAATTAAGTAAAGTTTTTTTATTGATATATTTTTGTACATGACAGTTTGAGTAGTTGTGTTTGTATAGAATATTTTTGTGACCGACAAACGTCATTTTATAAAACTAATAAAGATTTTCGTAATTAATGTATAATTTTGGAAGAATTTGGATAATCTTGGTGAAAGAATGATTGGAGCTTTACAATCGGAGAGAGGCGTCACAAGGTTGATGCTAAAGGCAGAGGTGAATTTCGATGAGAATAGTATTTTGAGTGGAAGAGAATGGGTAAACAGAGGGGAAATTTTATATATGAAGTCTTTGTCAAGGAGGGATTGGTGATGTATATAGCTTTGAAGTTCTACTTGTTGGTTCTTATTGCTACAGCTCACCAATGTCTGAGTTGAAGCGTTCCAATCTAATCCATTGCAAGGGAAATCTTACACGTTCCAAAAGACTTTATGATTTGGTTGATCAGTCCATACAGTCTTTGGATTAAAAGCAGGTTGTGTTATGCGTCAGTCTTGCTTGTTTGCGGAAATTGCAAAAAAGCAGCAGCCACTCATGAACGAGGTTGTAGCGATGGTCAATGGACGTCAGAAGCGCCCAAATTGCCAACTGAAGTCTCCTCATCACCTAGTTGACGTTTCACCCTCAATTACATAGGACTAATTGATTACTAATATTAATAATCAACTAAGCTTTCTTGGACTTTTATGCTATTTGGTCCAATGCAATTTGTTATTCTTCTAATTCTTTGCACAATTACATCCTTAATTTTGTTAGATGTCGAAAGTTCATAAATGTAATTTTTCCAAGACAATGCCATGATTTTATTATTGAA